>NKZI01002205.1:0-23081 GCA_002370645.1 Metschnikowia sp. 00-154.1 | reverse complement strand
TGAATTCTAATGAAAGTTGGTGTGAAACATTATGCCATTTGGTTTGAAAGGATGTGCGAAGGGGTACGAAACATTTTGAATTATTTGTTTGAAACATTTTGCTAGTGTGGTTCGAAACATTTTGTCGCACTGGTTTGAATAGTTTTGTCGCGCTGGTTTGAATACTTTTGAAAAACACTGTAAATTAAAAACACTGTAAACTACAGTGTTTTTCAAAAGTATTCAAACCAGCGCAACAAAATGTTTCAAACCAGCGCGACAAAACGATTCAAACCAATAATTCAAAAAGACTCGTACTCCTTAGCATAGTCTTTCAAACCAAATGGCATAATGTTTCAAATCAACTTTTATTAGAATTCAATATTCTAAAATCTTAAATCTGAAATCTGGACGATTGCCTCATATGTATTACATTTGGGAGTCTTGTGCAGTACCAATCAAGGGTCAAAACGGACGGACNCGATTGCCTCATATGTATTACATTTGGGAGTCTTGTGCAGTACCAATCAAGGGTCAAAACGGACGGACGGAACTGAACTGGTTACCTTGTTATCATGTATACGACAACTTGTTAGGGGTTATGTGTATTTGTTTGTTGAATTTTGCTAGTGTGGTTTGAATCGTTTTGCCTCGCTGGTTTGAATCGTTTGCCTCGCTGGTTCGAAACATTTTGTTGCGCTGGTTCGAAACATTTTGTTGCGCTGGTTTGAATAGTTTTGAAAAACACTGTATTGAGCATATCATTCAGGAGTTGTTTACCATTCCTATAGCAAGGTATCAATATGGATCAGCAAGTAGAATGCAATAAATTAACAGGTTTGATAATGTTATATAATACACAGCCATTGATAAGATTACTGGTTAGATGCACCAAAAATTAATGGGAAAAGACGATGGTCAATTGAATCATATAGTCAGCTCGTCCAATCAGTAATTGTATATGAACTGTAGTCCTATATTCCTATACTTCTATAGTGCTATACCTGTATTTGCTAGTTTTATTTGATAGCTTTATTTGATAGCTTTATATTCGATATTAGTTAAAGTAGAGTAGAGTATGGAGTATAGGGTATATGGTAAAGTAGAGAGTAAAGTAGAGGGTACAGTAGAGGGTACAGTAGGGGGTACAGTAGAGGGTAAAGTAGGGGGTAAAGTAGAGGGTAGAGGGTAAGAAGTAGAGGGTGTATTATCTAGTAATATTCCTAATATTAATATGTCAATACACTAAGTAATTAACCGTAGTAATTGACCGTAGTACAGTTTATAGCATCCATAGTATAGTAGCCATAATATCTTAGGATATCCACATATCATTTCTATGAAATTATAAGCAATTCACCATAGTTATTAACCATAATATAGTAAGTATTTTGCTTTTTTTTTTGTAATCTTCTGTCAATTTTATTGGTCTGTCAATTTCATTAGTCTGTCAATTTCATTGGTCTGATATCCGTATCTGTATTCCATACTTTAGTATTTATTCAAACGGTATTCAGTAGCTCTGAAGTTGCACATCTTGAGAAGGTATTCTTCCATTATTACCCGTGTGTTACCTCTGCCAAACATTTTACTCATCCATTCTTTTGGCTGTATGTATAGCAGTTGCTATGGGTTCATCTCTGGTGTCGAAATAGCGTTTGGCTTGCAAAATTATCAAGATTGATATCAATACCAACTCGAATATTGATGCCAATACGACCCTCCAAACTCAACTCACCAATTGAGTCAATCAAAATCAGTCTATGATTCACAAACACCACAACTTTATAATTGAATCACTCGGGTTGCGCTGGCTGATGTATACATGGCATAATAAGGCATACGAGGATGTATGACCTCTATCAATGGACAATTCCTGCTAAAACTCACAATCGACTGCACTTGTCTCTTCCGAAATTTCCTATTCATTCCCTAAACGGTTTTGTTCCATGGGTACTTGCCCATGAGTTTCTGGGTGTTTTCATCGCGCGTGGACTCGGAGTTGGGCCTGCTGCTCTCCACACTGGCACATGCACTGCATGTACACCCGTCCTTCCGCCGGTGGGGAAGGTATAGCTTGTGGTTGGCCAACGTGGTGCTGATTTCCTTCATTTCATCTCCAATGGCCTTGACGAACGATGTCATTGTCTTGAGCTGCTCCATGTATTCGACGTCATATGAACCAGTCCCCTGTGTTAAATTCCCTACCTTTGAGGTCTCTTTCTTCTCTCTTTCTTCTCTTTCTTCTCTTTCTTCTCTTTCTTCTCTTTCTTCTCTCTCCTCTCTCCCTTCTCTCTCTTCTCTCTCTTCTCTCTCTCTCTCCCTCTCATCATGCCTTTCCTCCTTCTCTCTTTCCTTCAGAATGTCCTTCTTTTGGACCTGCTCTATAATTGTCTGTAGAACCAGCATGAATTCAGACTCAAATTTTCTTCCTATTCCCAGTTCGCTTTCAATTTCCACATATCTTCCTCTTTCTCTTTCTCTTTCTCTTTTCATTTCCTCCACATGTTTCAATGTTTCTTCCGCCTGCTTTCTTACTTCTTCCGCCTGTTTCCTTATTTCGTCCTCCTGCTTCCTTTTTTCTTCCCTTGCCCTTTCCTTGTCTCCTTGACCCTCGCCTTTTGCTACTGACATGATGAACTGCTGGAGATCAAACGGTTTCGATAACTCGTTTTGTGGTTTTACCGAGTCGTAGAGGGGTTGTGGCTTCACTGAGTCGTAGAGGGGATGTGGCTTCACTGAATCGTAGAGGTTCTTGTACTTGGCGAGTTTTTGCCGAAGTAGACTATTCTCCTTGAGAATCCGGGCCTCGTTGCTGTGGAGCTTCAAGTTCGAGTATTCTCGTTGGAGTGCATCTTTTTGCTCTTTTAGGACATTATACTCGGCCTTTAGGAGGTTGTAGTCGTTCTCAGTGACCTGGGCCTGGAACTTGTTGCCCTTTTCGGCGTCCAACTGCTGCTGGAGCCGCAAATTTTTGCTCTTTTCGGCTGCCAATTGCGCCAAGAGTTTTTCCGTGGACGATGCCAAAAGAACACGGTACTTCTCGTACTCTGTAGACTCAGGGAAGAAGCTTGTCTCGGGTAACCGATGTGTGGTAATGTTTTCAATATCCCGGGCCTCCAAATCGGATAAGTCTTTAAATGGGGACGCGTGATCAAAAACCGATTCCTTTTCAAACGAGTCATCGGAGGTAAAATCGTCCAAATCCGCCGTTTCTGTTCCGTTTTTCTCAAAATACTTGGCATAATTGGCATAATTGATTTTAGACGTTTTTTTGACGGGACTGCCTCGAAGTTTATCGAGATGTTGCTTTAGAGGGGACCCCAGGCGAGTTGGTGGCAGAAACTGGGGTTCTTCGGGGTGTTTTTCGGCCAAAAGGTCATGATTTCCTCGGAAAAAAACGTCCTGGGGGTTTCCGAGGCTCAAAAAGTGGTTAGAATTGCCTTTTTCGGACGTTTCTGCTTCGTACCGAGCCGGGGTGTGCCGGAGAGACTCTGTGTAGTCATCCAAAGGGTCGCGGAGCAGGTCCAAGTCGCAATCTGAGGCTGATGGCCGGGGCTGGCGGTAGTTGTTGATGAGATCCTGCGTTGTTTCCATGTGTGCTATGATTGGCCACTTGCTGCTATATACCGGCTATAGCTGTTCGTGTGTGGTGGTTTGTATGTGGTGTTTTTTTTGTGGTAGATTTGAGGCTCGTGAAGTTGTTGTTCATGTCGCGTTCCTGCAGAAACGCGTCTCCTCCCCCTCCTGCACGTTAGTACTATTTAGTTAGGATTTTTATGAGCATCGCACGACCTTGGATAATCAGCTTAGATTTCGTTAAGGCTTTCTTGATATGAATATTACCCATTTTTACCCGGAATTACACGTTATGTACTGAAATGAATATAAAAGTCATTATGGAAGCGGTTAATCAACATTCTATCAGATGTAAGACAAGTTGTAGACGTTTGACGTTCTTGACGTTCTTGTGGAAACTAAGAATGAAGTTGCTGACGGAATACCACCACAGGCTAAGAACTGGGATTGAGAGAATGACAGGCTGAAGGATGATCAAGGTAAACGATTGAATTCAATCAGCACACTTTTCTGAAATTGAAGAAAGCATGAGTTGTCATATCATTCACCAAGATCCTTGGATTGAAGACTTGTGAAGAGCCGGAAACACCATCAATATTATTGACAATGACAAGCAGCTCTATGAATTCTCATTCTGGAATACCACCCAGAAATCCACCCAGAAATCCACCTAAAATGCTACCCTAGAATACCACCCTAGAATACCACCCTAGAATACCACCCTAGAATACCACCCTAGAATACCATCCTGGAGCTAATAATAAGTTCTCATATAATTAACATGGAACTGTTCTTCTCAATGCTTCTCAATCCCTCTCAATGCTTCTCAATCCCTCTCAATGCTTCTCAATCCCTCTCAATCCTTTTCAATCCTTCTTTTTCGTGTGGCTGTGGCCGGTTCTCTGCACTGGGCTCATTTGGACCTCACCCCAGTTGTCTTCCTTCAATCTTCCACCTGCACGTGGACTAAATAATCCAACGTCTTGACCACGGCATTGATGTGCCACGGCACAAGACGACGCAACTCCTGCTCATCATCATCACGTTCCATCTCCACCACGCCCAAGACTTCGTTCAACACAATCAAGTTCTTGTACTGGTTGAGGAGAAGCTTCATCACCAGGTTGAGGCTCCAGTATGCTGAACAACTAAGAAGCGTCACTTCAAACACCATGTACGTGATGCCTTCGCCGTCTTTGGCCTCCTCCCTGCTTTTGATCAAGTACCCTATTCTCATTCCCAATCGGGTAGGTGAATTAAAGGAAGGAAGTGGCATTTTGGGTATCACTCCCATGATATCAAACCGGGGGTCCTTGACTACCACATCTGCCTCGCTCATATCTACCGGAGTAGCCACATCGGGGGAGAAGAAGTTGGCTGCGGCATTAAGGAACTGGTTTGGCGAATTAAATGTCAGGGCATTCACTGGAGACTGCACCAACGATGCAGTGTTGTCGTTGAACACAGGAGCATACCCAGAATCGGAAAAAGAGCCTGGTTTTTCAGAGAAGCCTGGTTTTTCCGAGGCCCCTTTCTCTGCAAACCCTTTCCCAGAAAACCCTTTATCGGAGAACCCTTTTTCCGCAAACCCGGTCTTGCCATTGTGGGACGAAAACAAGTACTTGGGAAGCCGCGATGTGGAGAGCACGATCAACGACACCTCTTTATACTTAGCCGTGAGTCTCTTCCAGAAAATAAGCTCATCATCTGGAATTATACTGCTGATGCGTGTGAGCACTAAAAAGCGTTTCTTGTCCGACCCACACGTCCGGAGCAGCATGGCATCCTTGAGTTTGCCAAACAAGTCGTTGGAAATGTCCCAGATATCCACGATGATCGAGCCCACATCTCGAGTGTTGAAGCAGCACCACGACCGAACATGAGTTACGATGCCCAAAGGGTCCAGCCAAGCAGCAGATATCCAGTTTTTATCCACCGATCTCTCGTAGGCCACATGGAGAAAGAGATCATCGTGGAAAGATGCCCCACTGATGGCATTTTCCTTGTTCAAAAACTTGAAGTTGATGCTGCTGGGAGAGTTCTTGACCAACTGTGTATAGAGACTCCAAGTATCTATTTTAACGTTCTTTTCGTGCACATCTGGACACTTGTTATAGAGCGAAAGGGCCAATTTGGAGAGTTTGAGCTCGGGAATGTACCGGGAAGAGCACCGGAACCCGGTTTTTTTGCTGATAAAGTCCCAGGGAAGAACATGCTGGAACACCTGCACCAATGGAAGCTGCCTGTCCTTTAAGTACTGGCCGAAATTCCTGCATATCTTGGCGATCTGCAGCATGGCCTTAATGGACTCGTCGAAATTCAAAAACAAAAGGAGAAGCGGCCGGTCAAACTCAAACCGGTTGGCCTTGGTGATCAAATCCACCTTGATCATCTCCGCCAAGTTGCGGAGTTTGCGGTTGACTCGTCCATAATAATCTCTGCGGTCTCCATGTTTTTTCACCAAAAGAAGGCCATTGCTAACACTTTCCAAGTCCAGCCGGATGCTCTGGAGATGGAGCTTTTTGACCGACCCCAATTGATTTTCTTTGAAGTTGCACCGAAGAAGCTCCAAGAACCCCAAGTTGCTGGTATCATAGAGATTACCATAGTCCATGAGATTATCGTTTTCGGCAATCATCAACACCTGAAACTTTTTGGGGCCTCCAACGGGGCTGAAGTGGAGGTACCGCCAAAACCGAAGACCCACGAAGTTGAAGTTGACAAGATGGCCGCTTTTGGCGATTTTGCTGCGCACTTCGTTGAGCAAGAAGATATTGTCGTCCACGTGAGGACTTTTGGCCTGAGTGTCGTCTTTATAAAGCTGGAAATTGACCTGGTTCGGCGGTGTTTCGGGCCGGAAAGAGTCCCACACCAATGGGGGTTGCAGCCCTGCCCCGTCGCTGATTTCCTCCAAAAACGTCAATTCCCCCTGGTTTTTTTCCGGATCCTCCATCAACTCACTCAACGTCACCCGATAACTCAATGGGTATGCCGAAAAGAAGGCGTCCAGAGTATTTTTGGAGATATTTCCATCAGTGGGACTTTCGAACACCGGATTATCGAAATCGGATGGTGTTTGCAACCGCATATGCAGGAACTTATTGGATCCCATGTCAAACACGAGATTTAGCATCAAACACCGAAGAAACAGGTCGATTTCTGCCTTCTTAACAGTGAATCCATCACCACTCTTGATATCATCGTCGTCATCGTCAAAATCCATGTTGAAATCGCTAGACGTAGGCTGTGTGCAATCCCGGAGGAGAAACGTATTCGGAATACTAAACACGTTGATGCTCCGGAGAATAAGGGGAAGACAATTGGACGATTCGGCCACGTTGGGAGCGGATTCATCCACCACCAGAGGACTTTCATCTTGTGTTTTATCATTTTCGGCTCCATTTGGCCCATTTTCCACCTTTTTTTCCGGCGATTTTTGCACCTCCATATCGGTATCGAGATTGGGCGACGAGATAAAGCTGCCGTGGTCCACCAAATGGCTTCCGGAGGCCATGGGCGAGTCTGCTCTCCATTCACTCCGAATATGCCCAACAGATGGACAGTCGCTATATCCGGTGGTATTGAAATTAGGGTATGCAGTAGATGGCAAGCTTGTGACTTTGATGTCGGGCTGTATGCCGGCCACCTGGTTCAAAATGTCTCCTGCATGGGTATTTAGTTTTAAAGGTGACATTTTTAAGTCCAGAAAATGGTCTTCTTCGTCTTCGTCACTTTCGTCATCGGACTCCATGTCCATATCTGCATCCACATCGAAATCCTCTGCTTCGTTGTTGCCATTTTCGAACCCTAGATCTGCATATAGGATATTATCAGGGTTTTCTCTTTTATTCAAGAGTTTTTCACTCTCTTGGACGGAGTCATGGAAGATGGGTCCTTTTTCAGGGTCTTGGAGGTTGAAGCTTTTTTCTGAATCGAAATGCACGATCCCTTTCTGGGCATCGTTCATTCCCCTTTGGAAATCCATATGTGCCCTTTGAGCGTCATGCATGGTTTTCTCATGCATCAGTCCCCTTTGGCTATCAGTCATTCCCCTTTCGGCCTCATTTGCTCCCCTTTCGGAATCGGTGATTCCTTTTTCCAGATCAAGCACATTGTAAACGCTGGTTTCCCTTAAACGAGGCTTCCGGGCCTCAGACTCGGGTCCCGAAGAGTCTTCTCGTTCCACAAAAAACTTGCCTCCACGGCCATATTTGGCATCGATATTGCTCTGGATTTTTGGGTTGAACACGATCGGTGAAAACGCATAGCCCTGGCTGTCCAAATCTCTCGAATTTGGAGCATTTGACAGTGAAGTTGGTTTGGGCTGCATCATTATGGGTGTAGGAATAATTGGAGGAGGAGCCCCGGGGTCAATGTACAGGTCTGGGGTCTGAAACTTCTGCAGGATCATCTCGTCTTTCGGTATACTGAGATATACGCTTGACTTTTGGATTTTCGTCGGCTTCTCCTGCTTTTCAACCATTTCTGTATCTTCAATAGTTTCCTGTACAATGTGGGGCACTTTTTGCTGGGGTTCCGTGACCTCCACTTCCAAGTCCCCGGGCTCCATAGCCTCCACTCTCTTTTGCTCGGTTTCCAGGTCAGAAGACTCGCCAAAAAGATCATCTTCGGGGTTATCCACCTGTGGAGATTCCGTCTTGACCTCGTCCTTGGTTTCATCTTTGGTTTCTTCTCCCGAACGGTTGGATGCAGGATTAGACACATTGGGTACTTCCCCGAAAATCTCATGTACGACCACATTCGGTTCGCTGATGCATCCACTTTCAGGCTGGACATGCATAGGCTGAGATTCGTTGTCATGGATATCGATGGAAAAGGAAATGAAGTCGTGGATGAGCGAAAACGGGTCTGACGGATCGGAAACCGGTGGGGTTTCATCCGCTTGCTCTATAGTTCCGAATTGGAGGATACAGAGCTCCCAGGGCCACACAATGAACTTCTTGTTGTCGACGTCATGGACAAACTGCAGGATTTTGGATGTCTGGTTGTTCAAATGCTGTAAGTTGGGAATTAATTTGACCCACGTGACGTCATTTTCCGACCTTTCCACACCTGTAGAGAGCTTCAAGAGCCGGAGAAGGTTTTGAGCTGATTTAGGCGGCGTTTTGGAAAACGTCTGCGCCAAATTGTGCTGGTCATACAAATGGCACCTTAAACCGGAAGGCACCACGTATACCACAAACGAGCCAATGTCCTGGGCCATTTTGTCGATACTTAATATTGAAGTGGGGAATAGCGGGAGAGAGTTTCGCTGTGTCATACCCACTAGAAGATCGCCTGTGGTTAGGAGCACAGGGTCCACCTGTACTATGCCATATTGTTTTTCAGCCGCCGGAGCCACCACGTAATTTCCAAAAAGGTGCATTTTCTGCTTTGCCAGTAAATTGTAAACCACTGCTTTTTTCACTGCTTTGAGAAACGAAAGACTGGCATACGCCAAATCCTCCGGGAGTGATGGCTTTTTCTCCGCTTTTTTCACTGCCCGGCTCGGGTTCGCCAACATATCCACGTTGGCACACGTCTGCGACTGTAACTTGATCGGATACCCCTCTAGCAGCTCCAAGGAGTCCCAGTGGCTGAAGGAAAAGTGGTAGAGGCACTTGTTGTAGTAGGCCAAGAGAATGCGGGGGTATTGGCTTCGGATCTGGAGCTCGAGCTCGAGGAGGAGCTGGTCCAGTACCTGCTCCTTGGCCGTGTACGTGGCGTAGTTGATCGATGCCACGTGCGCTAGCTTGTAGTAGTGCGTATAGATCTGCCCGCTGTCCGCCATGATGACCTAATTGTAGTATCCAGGATGAGCCAGTTGGGGATCACTTATGACACAGTAGTATGCACTGGTAGTTTTAGTGTACTTCAGCAGTTGTTAGTCTGGATTGTTCCCGGTTATGAACACTGGTATGAGCCAGTTATGAACCACTAGGTATGAATGTTAAGGTATTGGTCCAGGTTATTGGAGTCCTAGAGATTCCACTAGAATTAGACTTCCTAATTGTGATCTCTTTTGATAACTAAATTTGACCCCGAAAAATAAACCTCCCACTCTGAAATCTTTATTTGGAGAGGATTAGGTAATGAAACTTTCAGAACTTTCAGAACCTCCACTACTTGACTTTTCTTAATGTTCAAAGCTCCACCAGAATTGAATTCCCTGGTTTATTCCTCCAATAGGTATTGAATTTTCACTGAGTATTGATTCTTTGTATCCACTGTCTGGTCAGATCCTCCTCTATAAACTCAGAAGATGACTCGCTAAGTAATACTCCACTAAAAAGTATTTCAGTAATAAGTACTCCAATAATTATAAGTACTCCACTTAGTAACAAATACTCCAGTAATAAATATTCCACTAAGTGATACTCCAATCAGTAATAAGTCCTCCAGTAAAAAGTACTCCAATAAGTATAAGTACTCCACTAACTAATACTCCAATGATGGGTATTTAAGTATTTAGCTTTCTTGGGATAGCCTTTCTTAGTCAGGAATTCTCACTAAGCAGTAAACGGCGGTAATGGGTGGCAGTGGGCAGCAGTGGGCAGCAATAGGTGGCAATGGATTCTTAACTAATCCCCCAATATATCAATTCTCTTGTTCGGGATCCACAATTTAGGAACTCTCACTTATGGTGTTGGTTTTTACACTCTTCCCTGAGTCCAATGGTGAGTCCAATGATGAGTCCAATGGTAATGGCAATTGAGTATCACTAGTTCCAGGATTCTTAAGGTCAATGTCCTCGAAATCGCTCTTAAATGGCTCTCAAATGACTAGCTCGATATTGACCCCACTAGTTAAGGGCAGTGTAGACTTTCTTAGTATTGAAAGCTTGTTAGACTTCACTGTGATTCTCTCTGGGACTATAACTCTTTCCACTAAAACTCTTGATATGATCCCTACAAATAGTGAATCAGAGAAACAGTCAAATAATGGTCTGGTGGTGGTCTGGTGGTGGTCTGGCTTCTGATAGTGGGGTGGTAATCAGCTATGTCCTATCCTCTTATTCCTTTTGCTGGTCTCTGGTGCCTGATTGAAATGTACTGGTCCATGGACTGGGCTTGGTTTGACTCTGGAGGATGAGTGGGTCTCACGGTATTGTCAGAACAGTCCTAGTGAAGAAGCTAGGTGTATAGTGCGATAGTCAGTGCGATAGTCAGTGCGAGTTAGTATGGAGTGCGAGTTAGTATGGAGTGCGAGTTAGGATGGAGTGCGAGTTAGTATACGATTATAGTGTGAGTATAGAATATAGTACAGTGTGATTTTGTTAGACACACCATGGATAGTAAACTAGGTGGATATTGAAACGCTGTACTGGTCGACCAAAGTTTGAGTGGCCCCTTTTGGCCCTCACTACGACCTCTATTCCTCTATACCGGACTAGTCTATATAAGGTACGACAGTTTCTCTGGGAGGACCCAGCGGCGAATGAACATAGTAAACAGAGTACTTGACGTACAAAGAATTTAACAGAGTACGTGTATTCCAAGGAGTTAAATCTAACACATTGAAAAGGTTAGGCGCAGTGTAAAGAAGTTGTCTCCAGCGGCTGCACACCAATCTTAGCTTCATAAGGTCCGCTAGCGAAAGGTACTCAAAGCTTCGAAGTAAGATTGTAGATGGTATCGAGCCCGTGGGCATCAAAACTGATGACCGCCTTCTGCGTGCGAGAGAGGACAATTTAATTCTTTTGTTTGCTGGCATGTACTGGAAAGAGTTGTTCCTTGATAGGTTGGACTGGAAGACACCTGCAGACGTTAGAGGGTTCATAGGAGGAACTGCAAGGTCAAAGAACCGCATGGAAGCCAGCCATCTACCACTTATAAACCAGCCATCTACCACTCATAAACCAGCCATCTACCACTCGTAAACCAGCCATCTACCACTCGTAAACCAGCCATCTACCACTCATAAACCAGCCATCTACCTGCTATATACCTGCCTCCTAATCAGCCTTCATTGTACGAGGTACCAAAATCAATGTGATAAACCCGAGGTACCAGGATGGAATGTGGAGGGTTTTCCCCCTTTGCACCTACACCTATCCATTGACTAAGCGACGCCGTTGTCGAATACTTAAATAGTTCAGATTCCTCTTTCTGGGGAATCATCAACCAAAAAACATAATAAACAGAGTACCTGACGTAACAACAAGAATCTAACACTATGTATGGAGATCTGTACTATGGTACTGGATACTATGGTACTGGATATTATGGTACTGGATATTATGGTACTTTGGTAGGTTCATGGACTATCTTATGAGACAAAGTAGACTGGTGGTAGGGTATAGAGATTATAGATATTCCGATATCGTGGTGTTATAGAGGCTATGGAGAGTACAGATATAATGGATTATGGAGAGTATGGAGAGTATGGTACTCTGGTATGGTTATGATACTCTGGTATGGTTATGATACTCTGGTATGGTACTCTGGTATGAGTATGGTACTCTGGTATGAGTATGGTACTCTGGTATGGTTATGATACTCTGGTATGGTTATGGTACTCTGGTATGGTTATGGTACTCTGGTATGGTTATGATACTCTGGTATGGTTATGATACTCTGGTATGGTTATGATACTCTGGTATGGTTATGATACTCTGGTATGGTACTCTGGTATGGTTATGATACTCTGGTATGGTACTCTGGTATGAGTATGGTACTCTGGTATGGTTATGATACTCTGGTATGATACTCTGGTATGATACTCTGGTATGGTACTCTGGTATGGTTATGATACTCTGGTATGATACTCTGGTATGATACTCTGGTATGGTACATTGGTATGGTTATGATACTCTGGTATGGTACTCTGGTATGGTACTCTGGTATGGTTATGATACTCTGGTATGGTACTCTGGTATGGTACTCTGGTATGGTACTCTGGTATGGTTATGATACTCTGGTATGGATTTATGGATAGTAAGAGAGTATAGATATAGTGGATTATGGTATGGTTATGAGAATAATTATGGTGTGAATGACGGTCCATCATGGTACATTTGTATACAGTAGACAGTGACTATGGATATGGTACTATAGTACTATATTATGAGGATATGGTATGATACTCTGGAAATGATTTAGGGGTAGGTGGTTAATTATGAGATCGGAGATATGACGGTTATGAACCTCTGAATCCAAGGCTACGAGCCCTCACAGGCTCTGATTGGCTGTAGTTGCGGTGCGCTTCGTCACCAAGTGTGCATCCACGAGACGGCGTAGCCATGCGCACCGCTTAAACGCATGTAATAAACCCAAGTGGAAAAACAGAAAAAAAGAGGGAAAAAAAGGGAAAAAGGAAAGAGGGAAAAAGGAAAAAATCGAAAAAAGGAAAAAAGGAAAAAAAAAAGGGAAAAAGGGAAAAAGGAAAAAATCGAAAAAAAATCCATGGCATAAAACAGGACTTAAAAAAATTATGGCAAAATGGCAAAAAGAAAAAAACCGAAGTTAAAAAGAAAAAAAAAATAGGAGTTCAAAAAATATGGAAGTTTAAGTGAAATATATATTTTTATAACAAGATCCTGCGGCCATTTCCTCGGCCATTTATCGTAAAGACGACTCGGAGTGTACAGTACAGTAATAGAGAACCATATCCCTTCAAATCCATTCATATCCATTCATATTTATTCAAATTCATTCGTATTCGTAACAATATTTATATCCAGATTCATCCACTCAGATCTATGATGCATCATAAGACATAATACCAATACTTAACACAGAATACAGAATACCACATTATAGGGTAGTAGTGAGTTCAGTACAGTGTAGTAATATCAGTGCATTCAGTATTAAGTTAGTATTAAGTTAGTATTAAGTTAGTATTAAGTTAGTATTAAGTTAGTATTAAGTTAGTATTAAGTTAGTATTAAGTTAGTATTAAGTTAGTATTAAGTTAGTATTAAGTTAGTATTAAGTTAGTATTAAGTTAGTATTAAGTTAGTATTAAGTTAGTATTAAGTTAGTATTAAGTTAGTATTAAGTTAGTATTAAAATAGTATTAAGTTAGTATTAGGTTAGTATTAAGCTAGTATTAAGTTAAGGTAGTATTAAGGTAGTATTAAGTTAAGGTAGTATTAAGTTAGTATATGGGGGTGTATGATGGTGTAGATGTAGAATGTGCAGGATATTAGAGCAGGGAGTCTCTAATGTATACGGTGTGCTGTGAAGTGTATAGTGTAGTGTAGTATATAGTACAGTGTAGTGTGATACGGTGTGCTGTGTAGTGTATAGTGTAGTGTAGTATATAGTACAGTGTATGGCGATAGATGAGTGTATAGTGTTTGACGATGGGGTCGCGATTTGGCTTGGCAATGCGTGTCGTGGTGAACGCTTGGAGTCGGTTTATCTACGACCGCGCCTGCCATGTACGCATTCTTAAATTCTTAAAGCGCTACTCCTTTATTTTCCTCCTTCCCTCCTTCCCTCCTTCCCTCCTTGCCTCCTTCGCCCTCCTTGATTTCACTCCATACACTCTTCCATACACTCTTCCATACACGACCACACGTCATAAGATATTAGTACGTCAGTATATTAGGAATGTATGTGATTGTTATACACTACTATTACTTACTAGTACTTACTATTATTACTATCTATCAGGTCATTGTGTAACGGGACTGTAGATTGTTGGAAGTGTATGGTAGATGTATGGTGGATGCATGATGGATGTATGGTGGATGTATGGTGGATGCATGGTGGAAGTCTGTGGTGGATGTGTATGGCGCTCAAATCCAAATCCCATGAGGCTTGTTCGCAGCCAAGCGTCCAAGCCTGTGCCACCATGAGTACACCTTCAAGGTACTAATGACCAGTGACTACTCTACTACTACTACTACTACTACTACTACTACTACTACTACTACTACTACTACTACTACTACTACTACTACTACTACTACTACTATATCACTACTGACTACTATACTGACTACTATACTGACTACTATACTGACTACTATACTGACTACTATACTGACTACTATACTGACTACTATACTGACTGACTACTATACTGACTGACTACTATACTGACTGACTACTATACTGACTGACTACTGACTGACTACTGACTACTACCATACTCTTACTGTCTACATATAACAACAGACTGGTGTGAATCTGACTCAATAGTTACTGGTTGTTGATGGACTCCTTACTCCTAGGATCTATAAGTACTGGTTGGTACTCACGTCACACAACACTTGTTACTCCAAATGCTCATGATGGAACTAATAATCTCTCTTGATCTGATTCATTCATTCATCAACTTACACCCTTCAATAGCAATTCCAAAAACACCATGTTTTTCCAACACTCTGATACTGATACTCTTGTAGTACTCTAAATACTCTTGTAGTACTCTTCTCATACTCATATACTACTGATACTGATACTCTTGGAGTCTAACTCTTCTGCAAGTGATGTTTAAGCTACTCACTAACACTGTAGTATTAGTGTATACTACAGTAGACCACTATAACTGATCATTATACTACTATTAAACTGTGTTGCTGTACTGCCGGATTGCTTATACACTGAGTAGTATGCTAGTGTAGCCTATACTCATATATACTTACTACACTACTGTGTTCTCTACTACTCTATACTAAGTAGTAGTGCAGTGGTTTCTTACAGCACTAGTCATCAGTATAGTCAGTAGTCAGTTTAGTCATCTATTACATCTGATACTGACACCTCTGATACCTACACTTTTGCTACTCACCTACCACTTTAGCTACTCTTCTGACTGTAACATATGGGACCTGTTACTTTATGAGATTTGTGTAATACTTCCTGATACTGATACTGATACTGATACTGATACTGATACTGATACTGATACTGGTACTGGTACTTCTACTATTTCAAATACTAGGAGACTCCTGGTAAGTTAGAGTTATATGGTACTTTTACTCCACCCCTCCTTCTACTCTACTCTACTCTACTCTACTTCTAAGTCTTCCATGAGACCTCTTACTTCTGAGACTTACATTATACTGATACTTCTACTTCTGCTACTCTAGTACTCACCTGGTACGCTTGTAGTTTTCTGATATTCTACTCTTACTTCTCTAGTACTTCTGAGACTTCGACTCTACTCTACTCTACTCTACTCTACTCTACTCTACTCTACTCTACTCTACTCTACTCTACTCTACTCCTACTTCTGGCTCTATTTCTGACACTTTCATGAGACTTATGTGATGCTATGAGAGTCTGAAATGGAGTGGCTCAATAGTTGTTCAAGTACAGTGTTGTTCAAAACTATTCAAATTAGAGCGACAAAATGGTTCAAACCGTTGCGCTGTGTCATCTACTAACGCATAGACTGGAACGATTATATATCTAAGTTATACTCAGTAGTCTTATCAACTCAATGTCGTCTCTCTCTCCTTAGTCTTATGTTACCGCCCGCTCTTTTTTCCGCCGGATGTTGTCCACTTACACCATTTCCTGCATATCACTGTTTCATCTGTCCTGCTTAAATGCAGTCACATAGAACATGCAGTACATCAGAGATGTACTGGTTCCTCATGTTCCAACACAAACCAGTGCAAATGTTTTTGATTAAAACGGACGGACGGACGGACATTTGGACGGACGGAACTGGACTGGACTGGGTTTCTTTTTATCCTGTATATAACAACTTATTAGGAGTTTACCAAACTTTTTAAATTATTGGTTTGTTTAATTTTGCGTGTGATTTGAATCGTTTTGCCGCGCTGGTTTGAATAGTTTCGAAAAACACTGTAGGTAATGACGTATTGGTATATTGTGTTAGTAGTTTGTTAGTGTGTTATACCGTAATGATCTAGAGATTCCAGAGTTACTCCTCTACTTCTCTTCTACTCTTCTTCTCTTCTACTTCTCTTCTACTCTTCTTCTCTTCTTCTACTCTTCTTCTCTTCTTCTACTCTTCTACTTCTCTTCTACTTCTCTTCTACTTCTCTCTCAGACTGTACTCCTTCTCTTCTAGTTTCCATCAATAATGACACAGGACGACACTATGCCTGACTCTACTCCTGTGTCAAGTCATGTGCTGATGTAATACTCTATACTTGCCCTTTTAGCCATCAACTGTGCCCTAAAGTAAGTATAGCACTGTGCAATATGCCACCATGGCAACTTCACCATGTTCCACATGTACAGCAGTGCAGTCCAGTTCATTGTATAGTCCAGACCAGTCAAATCTCTATTGTATCCATCTATTGTAACTCCAATCTCTATTGTATCCATCTATTGTAGTCTATTCTACAGGAGACTAGGGACTAGAGACAGGACACTTGGACTGGATAAAGGACACTGGGATTGGACACAGGACACTGGGATTGGACACTGGGATTGGACACTGGGATTGGACACAGGAGAAGAGGAGGAGAAAGAGGAGGAAGAGGAGGAGGAGGAAGAGGAAGGCAGTGCATGGCACAGTGCAGAGGCTGAAGAAAAACATGGGTGGGGAACAATTGAGGCCGTACAATAGGATCTGCTAATGAGCAGGTGCCAACGAACGAAACGAGGCGTATAATAAGATGCGGAGTGCGGTCAGCTTCGCGCCTCAAATCTCAACACCATTCCGCTTTGACACGCGAACACGAGAAATGAGTATCGAGGAGCGAAAAAATGTCTAGCAAAAAAAGACGATGGAGGAGCGAAAAAGGAGCGAAAAAATAAAATTGAGGTTCAAAATGAAATGAGAATATGACCATCGAGTAACTCATGTCGTGAACGTGGTGCGCCGCGACCATGTGTTTCTGCCACACAATACTTTTCCGATAATACTTTTCCGATAATGCACGCAATAATCTACACACAATAATCTACACACAATAATCTACACACAATAATCTAAATCATATTGATTTACTCGATCACTGCCGACACTAGTATACTTCTGCACTACTCTTTTACTGTACTCGGTTAATGATACTAGTAGATTATTGCCGACTGGTTACTGCCGACTGGTTACTGCCGACTTGGCAACCGGGACATAGATCAGACGGTCATACGGTAACAAATATTGTTTGTGCTTGACGGTTGTTAAGATGGTGGTGATGGTTGATGGATGTTTGATGGATGTTTGATGAAGGTTTCATACTTGTCTCCACTGTTTCATACGGTCTTTTACTTGTCTCCACTGTTTCATACGGTCTTTGACTTGTCTCATACTGTCTCTTAATTGTCTCATACTTCCTACATAATGCTTGTCCATGGCGTCGTGGGCGCAAGGCCGGATCTGTTAAGTGGCTGCACTGGCGAAAAACGCATGCAGACGCAGCTGTGGTCTAGACAACTCCTGTTAAGAAAAAATCCCATAATTGGCCGAAGTATCTCCATGCACGCTGCGCAGACCTCACTGTATGCACGCCGGCACGGGCGCGAATCCCCTTATTTATTGAGCGCGCCCTTCGCACCCTAATGGCCGTCTTTTACCTTTTTTTTATCCCGGTCTTAAAGTTTTCCTACAGTCATTCCTTTGCATTCCTAGCTAAACTTTCTTGATTTCTCCATTCGTTATGTTGTTCAAGTCCATCGTTCAAGCCGCCTGCTTGGCCTCCGCCATGGCTCAGCCTCTCCAGCAACACCAGCACCACCAACACGAGAAGAAGGACGTCCACACTGAGATCGTCTACGTGACCGTGGGTGGTGAGGTCAACGCCGCCGCTGTTCCTGCTGCTGCTGCCGCCACCTCTGCTCCTGTTGCTCCCGCTGCTCCTGCTCCTGCTGCTGACGCTTCCGGTGCTTCTTCTGCTGCTGCTGCTTCTGAGCCTGTTGGCGTGGCCTCTTCCGTGGCTCCCTCTGCCGCCTCTTCTTCCGGCTCCTCTGACTCTTCCAGTGATTTCTCTGGTGCTGCCAAGGGTATCACTTACTCTCCTTACGCTGATGACGGAACCTGTAAGCCAGCCTCTCAAATCAAGTCTGAGGTGCAAAAGCTTTCTGCTTACGAGATCATCAGATTGTACGGTGTGGACTGTGACCAGGTTCCTGCTGTCTTGTCCGGATTTTCTTCCGGCCAAAAGCTTTTCGCTGGTATCTTCGATGTTAACGCCATCTCTGATGGTGTCAGCACCTTGTCTTCTGCTGTGCAGGCTGCTGGTGGATGGGACATTGTCCACACTGTTTCCATCGGTAACGAGTTGGTCAACGCCGGCTCTGCTACTCCTTCTCAAATCAAGTCTTATGTCGACCAGGGTAGATCCGCCTTGAAGGCTGCTGGTTACTCTGGCCCTGTTGTCTCCGTTGACACTTTCATTGCTGTCATCAACAACCCAGAATTGTGTCAGCACTCTGACTACATGGCTGTCAACGCCCACGCTTTCTTCGACGGTGGTGTTGCTGCTGAGGGTGCTGGAGAATGGCTTTTGGAGCAAATCCAAAGAGTCTCTTCTGCTTGTGGTGGTGCCAAGGTTCTCGTCACCGAGACTGGATGGCCAACCCAGGGTGAAACCAACAGCAAGGCTGTCCCAGGTTCTTCTCAACAAAAGGCTGCTCTTTCCTCTATCGCCAGCTCTTGTGGTAACGATGCTCTTTACTTCAATGCCTACAACGACATGTGGAAGGCTGACGGAGCTTTCAACGCCGAAAAGTACTGGGGTATCTACTCCAGCTAAATCATCCACTGATGAATGATCATCTGCTGATAGAAATCTGGTGTTGAATGATTATACCCTCAAAGTACGTTTTTGTTTTCGAAAATTCCCACTTTTGCATGTCTGCGCTGTGTGCAGGCCGCGCATTTTGTTTATATGTTTAAGAATAAAAACGCGCCGCATTTGGATCGTAAACAATGTTTCTATGCGTAGCAATCATCGGCAGACTGCCCAAACCGGCCAAATAAACAATGTATATTATTTGAGCTGTTTTGGAAATATGTGCGATATTGGTGTTTTATCCGATAAGGGCAAAAATAAAGCCCGGACTGTGGTACTTTTATTTTTAAAATGCGGTGCCGGGAATTTACCGCATATGGTAATAAGCCGGAAAAATTTTCCGATCGCTATTACCAGATCTGGCATGACCTCGTCATATTAAGATCCGGGATTTTACTAGTTTGAAAGGGCTTCTAACTGATCATCCTAAAACATCTGTTTTTGACTCGTGTCGTGTCCAACCAAAATGAGGTGATTTCTTGCCGGGAAAAATCCTTCATATAGCACTATACGGGTCGACACGGTAGACGGGGGGAGGGGGGGGTGGAAAGTGGACCGACCGGGTTGTGTGCAGGTCGGAAAAGAGTTATGAGCATTTTAAATCCCTTAATTACCTCAACACGTTTTTTAAACGATGGTGATTTTATAGAGTATAAACTAGCCGGAAAAAAAGGCTTTTTTATGGTTTTTTTTAATTGGTGGATTTGTTAATTGGTGGATTCATGGAGTTATCGATTTACAGATTAGTTCTAGACCTACATTGATAGACGAAGAAGTCTAATTTGTCACGTGAACATAATAAGCATCAATTTTTCGTTCCTTAAACTTGTCTTGAATAATACTCATAGATTTGACTCATGGAATTCAGGTTCTGTGGTGGGTCTGTGGTAAGAGGTTGGGGGAAAACCTTTTTTTTTCGGTATTACTTCATTCATCCATCCCGTTGCCGTAATGTGATAAACGCGGGTCTTGGGGAGAAAACGTCACCAGGTGGCTGTAATATGACAGAGTGCCAGTATTGAGACCTAACCTCGGTGGAAAACGATAAACCCGTACACCCCTAAGATTCTGATTTTAAAAAGCTTGATCTCTATTACTACTATATCAAGACTCTTATCACTTATCGCAAACCAACAAAACGTCGGATTGATATTGAAGCTCCTGATACATTGACTCCATTGACGCCTGATTTAACGCGCAAGAACATTTCTTACTTCAAACCGTTTTATCGGTGACGCTTTTAAACTTGCTTTCATTAAAAAGCGTTCATAGACGGAGGTCTCAAAACTCACTGCGCAAGCTTTCATTTCTCTAAACACTTTGGTGTTCTCTCTTGAAGTTTTTTCACTTCTTTTTGAAGTTTTCTTCGATCCCCATTTATAGTCTTGTAGCCTATGATGTTAGATTCTGGTTTACGTCCAGTACTCTGTTCTAGTGTGTTTTGTATGTTTATTCGTCGATAATTCCTCAAGGAGGAACCATCGCACCTTATATAGACTGGTCCGGCATAGAGGAATAGAGGTCGTATTGAGGGCCGAAGGCCGCTCAACATCTGATCGACCAGTGCAGGGTTTCAGCATCCACATGGGTAGCACACTACCCATGGTGGGTCTAACATATGAATACACGTATATATATATATGTGAAGGCTTACCTCAAAATAAAAGAACAAGCACCCGCTATTTTATAACACCACCAAAAATATATTTCAACTGAGGGAGGACATACCAAGATGCCTCCCGACACCGAACCCGCCAATATTAACTAGTGTAGAGGTACTGATGTTTATTGAGGACCTGGATTGATTCTTAACAGAAAGATAACCTGCATATAGCACTTCTTTCCCAATTAATCTTACACAATCCCCTAACAATCTAATTGTAACAATCATTATTTAAAAGACAATCAACTGTAACAATCATTATTTAAAAGACAATCAACTGTAACAATCATTATTTAAAAGACAATCAATTTCAGGGGTATGACTGTCGGAAAATCTCTGGATCTGGTTGTACTGTGGTGATATTGGACACGACACCCGTACATCCCAGCAATATCACTTCTATGGTTGAACCTATGGTCACAATCCTATAATATTTCCATAGAAAAATGATCCAAACGGTTAAATTTATTCACCTTTTCAAGGAATCCAAAATCTCGTTTTCTGATTTTTAGCATCTGTTTTAGTCTTGCACTATGTTCTCATATTCTCACTTCTCAGCTTAAAAGACATAATACTTACACAAGTCCACCCAAAACACCAAAAAATTTTTACAAGAAAAACATCAAGATTCATAGATCAGACACTGTAAGTTCAGAGATGAATAATAGATAAAAATTTAGGGACTCAAAAATCTTCATTGTTTCGTTCACCACTTGTAGCCAAATAGTGCGTCTCTACATATGTAATGAACGATATGCTTTAGTGAATAGCTCCACATGAAACACGAACTGGACCCTTGACCGACCGAAGATCATGCTTGAGGTCAGAAACTTGCATGATAAGGTCCCGATTGATCCTGAACCTCTTGAAGGTAAGCCAGAAGTACCAAACCAGCAGCAGAGTGTTTAATGGAGTATGGGGACCTAGAGCTCGGAATTAAGATTGAATGGGTGCAAAACACACCCGTACACCAGGCTACATCAGCAAAAAAAGGTCCAATGCAAACGACCTTTTTTTTCATGGTACAAAAAGAAGAGTGGGATGGTTAAAAGTCTAGAATTCCGGACTTTACAATGCATATTTTTGAAACGAGAATCTTTGTGTGATGGACTTTTGGAGGTCCTGGAGCTGGACAATTCCGGCCATCCTATTGCACACCACAAAAGCATCAGTGCTCATAATCATACATCATAGAAGTATATCAGAAGAGGCAAATAATACAGTATGGGATTCTGTACAATTTTCCTCCATGGCAATTATTCAAAAGCCAATCACAGAGCAACATCCCGTTGACTAGGCGACGCCATTGCCAAATACTTAAATACTTAAATAGCTCAAATTCCTCTTTTTGGAAAATCAACCAAACAACATAATAAACAGAGTACCTGACGTAACAAAAATCTAACAATTAACCACATCCTCCTATACTATACTGTATTACTATACTATTGTCATGTTCTTTTAATACATTTATGCCTAAACTCTTATATTCGTTGATGGTTCCTCATGGAGAGGAACCGAAGTGGTTTATATAACTTTGAGAGAAACGTGGTACTACATACTGTTATACACTGTACTACAGTGTTTTTCAAAACTATTCAAACCAGCGCGACAAAATGTTTCGAACCAGTGCGACAAAACTATTCAAACCAGTGCGACAAAATTATTCAAATCAGTGTGACAAAATGTTTCGAACTACACTAGCAAAATTAAACAAACCACACTAGCAAAAAGTTTCGTACCTTTCGCACAGTCTTTCAAACCAAATGGCGTAATGTTTCACACCAACTTTCATTAGAATTCAATACTCTGAAATCCTAAATCTGGACGATTGCCTCATGTGTACTACATTTGGGAGTCTTGCAGTACCAATCAAGGGTCAAAACGGACGGACGGACGGACGGAACTGAACTGGACTGGGTTCCTTGTTATCCTGTATATAACAACTGGTTAGGGGTGTACGAAACTTTTTGAATTATTGGTTTGAACCATTTTTCTAGTGTGGTTCGAAACATTTTGTCGCGCTAGTTTGAAACATTTTGACACTGGTTTGAATAATTTTGTCGCACTGATTTGAATATTTTTGAAAAACACTGTACATACTGTTATACATGTTGGAAAATAGCACCGAATAAGAGCGCGCACGGCGCCCTAGGCTTGCAGGGCACGTCTCTACTAGTTTCCCCACCCGTG
>NKZI01002204.1:60768-72216 GCA_002370645.1 Metschnikowia sp. 00-154.1 | reverse complement strand
CAGGGTCTTCAGTCACCTTTTGGAACGTGTTCTCGTAGTCCACGTACTCACCTCTGTAGAGGAAACGGGAAGTCACCTCCAAAACATTTGTAGTTATTTTAGTTTATTATAAAGTTCCGAATAGTAAGTGGAGTATAAAGAGTAGTATTAAGGATAGTATAAGTGAGTGTTAGATTCCGGTTACGTCAGGTACTCCGTTTACTATGTTCATTCGCCGCTGGTTCCTCCTAGATGAACCATCGCATATTATATAGACTAGTTCGGCATAGGAGAATAGAGGTCGTCATGAGAGCCAAAGGGGCCGCTCAACCTCTGGTCGACCAGTACAGGGTTCAACATACACATAGGTAGTTTACTACCCTTGGTGGGTCTAACAGTGAGTAGTATAAGTATTTAGTTCTAGTATGGACGGACTCTGATACATTGATTGTTGTAATTATGAACTTTGTAAGAAATAATTCACAAATTCAAGGTCTTTTGTTGAAGGATTATTAGGTGAACGTCACTTGGTGTGATATTCCTTTGGCTGTTTTGTATATCTATTCGCACTGTGATACTATTTTTTAATTTTTTCGCAGCAATACATGATTCCAACAAAAGTCTACTATGATGTCAAAAATCGAAAACACTTTAAAAGTGTTTGAAAACCGGAGTAATATATTCAATAACCCTGTTTTTTTTTAGATTATGTATTCAACATTGGTGAAAATTTTTGTAAATAGTTTTTATTTGTACCAGACTGCATATAACAATATACTCCATGCTTAGACCTTCTTCCGATCCCAAAACCAAGTATGTACGACTACTTTGAGCAGGGCTACCTTCTACCATAAAGGTCACCTATTACACTTATTTTAGAAAAAAAAGTATTTTGTCTTTTAAAAGAAAACTCATTGTTATGTGGAAAAAGAAAGCCCGATGCGGGGCTCGAACCCGCAACCTTTTGATTGACCTTATGTTTTTAAGAGTCAAATGCTCTACCGATTGAGCTAACCAGGCAATTATTGACGATAAAAAATGGAGATCAATCAAACTCGCTCACAAATTGTTTTTTTCTGTGAGTTCTTCTCTTTTAATCTCAACATGTCTACACATGCTCGCATAATCTATTCAATTAAAACGTACTAACCTACTTCTCCTCCTTTTTCCGTCTAGCGAGACTCCATATCTTTGCCTTCAACTTGGAAAACTTCGAGTTCTTCAAGGCCTCCTCGAACTCCTCCTCAGTCACCACCTTTTTCGTCAACAAGTTGAAGATGGTGCCAAATGCCAAGGACATCACTGTGCATGTCAAGATGATGACATTGTACGGCATGGAGAAATCCGGAGTCGGAAGCGTCAACAACAAACTCGTGGACCTCAACTGGTACACGGTTTTACCGTCCACATCCAAGACCTTGACGACGGAAGGAGCAATAGCAAAGCCGTGGTTTGCATCAGGAGGATACTCCGAGTATAAGAGCAAGGACTTGTCAAACTGGTAGGTCATGGCGATCTCTCCATGTGCAGGCAACTCAATCTCCAACTCCAAATGGCCTGGTCTGATTCTGTCTATAGCAGGCTTATAGAACTGCGACGTGATTTTGCCCGAACCGGACACACTAAGCGTATGCAAGTAAACACGCATGAACCAAGGCAAAGTTTCGAAAAAGACGATTTTGATTGGCTCATTGGCTGGGTTCTTGAGTTTGATCCGCATTCCACCCCGATCCTGCGAATACCCAGTGAGCGACCGAGACACCTCGATAGGTGGTAGGCCAAGTTCGGTCACCAGAGACGAGTTGGAGGTGCGGAAAACGGCATTGTAGTTTTCTGCACCCTGTAAAGTCTCCTCTGGCTTGACCTCATAGATCTCCCCCTTATGCTCCATCTGCACGGACCAATCATCGTGCACATCAAAATAGATCTTGCTCTGGGCAAACTCCTGGCCCTCGAAGCCTGCACCTTTGATAGGCCTTCCGAAAATGGACTCGAGGTCCCATTCCACCTCCACAGAGTCTGCGAGAGGGAAACACACCCACACATCATTTTTCTTTGTAAGGTCACATCTCAACTCTTCGCCAGGAGTAGGTTTGGGGATTCCACCCTCCTTGATACGGCGCAATGAGCGGTTGACATCGATCACATGATGAATATTCTGAGACAAGTTTAAATGGCACTGTTTCAGGTCCAGATCACAGTCGGTGACAAGGTCAATGCTCATAGAGTGCCACAACGAATCGTAGAGTTTATGACCATCCAAAAGCGACGAAACACCCGCTTTTCCCCGTGTAGGCAACATCTTCAAGAAAGGCGTCAAGTTCTCCGTGCAAATGGGCTCATCCGGAAGTGCAGCCCGCATCAAGAAAAGCGTATTGTTACCCTGCGAATCAGCCACGAAGTCCAGACCAATATCATAGACATCGTGGCGGGGAAACGTGGTAATGGAGTCATCAATGAAGTTCAAAGACGCACAGAAAAAACCAGAGAGTGACTCCGCCAACTTACGCCAACTTTGACGAGCAATGGCCAAATTGGGAGCCTCAATCGTGGCAAGAACCTCCACCCCTGTGCCTCCACTCAGAGACCCGTTTTGAGGCAACCGGCCCCAGGTCTGGCTATCCCACCAACCTTGAGTGAAGCGTAAATGTAACTGCCGAGTATTTGTGGAATGGATGATGGGGTAAATGGATTTTGGGAACTGGCCATAGTGGCGGATCAACATCTCCGAGCCGGACTCCTTTTCCCCACTTTCAGGGGTCTCGTATTCAAGAGGAAACGAGGGCAGAGTGGAGTTAAAGGCAAAGGACGCCAACACCTTATTGCGTGGCAACGGCTTTAACGTGAGCAGTTCTGCATACTCAGCACTTACAAGCCACGCTATGGAGATTGTCGCTAGGACCACCTGTAGTATGACCGTCATGTATGTACGTGTGTAGGTGTATAGATGTGGTGGAGTGTGCGGTGTTAGTGAGTGAGGTGTTGAGGTACCGCGTAACCAATACGCCAGTACACCAGTTTCATAATATACTCTCACTCTAAACTATACCTATACGCACATAGTACTACACTTTACCCAGGCTAGCAGAGAGGACAGGTTTAATTCGGCTGGGAGGAATGTGTACAGGGGGATATTTTGAAGTGGAGAGTTAGTCTTATGCCAGAAACTCAAGATAATATTTTCCAGATCTCAATAACCTACCCCATGTTTAAAGAGATCCCCATTATGAGATCTGGCTAGACGATTCCGTTCTCTGAATTTCCACGATATTTTTAAACAGACAAGATGGTCGCGTGGTCTAGTTGGTTACGACATCTGCTTCACACGCAGAAGGTCCCCAGTTCGAACCTGGGCGTGATCATTTTTTCTTTTTCTCAAAATATACAGAGTTTTTAGTGAATACCTACGAATTTTTTTTTGGATGATTTCCTGTGTGAGCCCCAGTACTTCTTTGAACAATAGATGGAAGAAATCAGTACATTCTTAAGCTATAGATCTCTATTTAAAAAAACCCGTACATCCCACATATTTCTAGATCTCATACAAAAACCCGGTACATCAGTACACTGTTGGTAACTCTTTAGCAGGTCGGTGGGATATTAAAACAAAGTTATATATCAGTTGTATATTCGAATACGGTTGTATGACTTAGAGGAATCCCTAAGGATTATCTAATCAGGCGGACCTGTAAGTTCTTAAATACTTCTCTGGCTGTTTCGGGTAATCCCTCCGGATACTTTCCTAAAACAGCTGGCCTTCGGAATGGGCGAAANGTAAGTTCTTAAATACTTCTCTGGCTGTTTCGGGTAATCCCTCCGGATACTTTCCTAAAACAGCTGGCCTTCGGAATGGGCGAAAGTGTTAGGAAAAATCCAATGAGAGCTAGAATTGAGTATTTAGTGCTCATGGATCCTACTAGCGAGGCTAAGCTGGAGAGCGGCCTCAAACCATACCACTCATGAGTATGAGATGGTGTGGAGGTTAGTATTCAAGGAGACTTGAATACTGGGCGCTAGACACCATGCAAGTTGACGCATGTGATCTGCCCGCGCTAGGGAGAATTCCTGAGAAGGACCTCTCCGGGCTAATGTGAAACATTGCGATGTTTCACATTCCGAAGGCCGGCTGTTTCAAGAAATCCCTCAAGGGTTACCCGAAGCAACAAAGAAGTATATAAAACTAGCAGGTTCGCCTGATTAGATGAATCCCCAGGGATCCCTCTAAGGCATATTATAGTATTCGAATATACAACTGATATAACTTTGTTTCACAAATCCCAAAGTCCTGCTCAAGTTCTAACATTTTGTTTGCGGCCATACCAAGTATGAAGTACTGTTTCCCGTCAGATCAACGCTAGTCAAGCCACTTAGGGCCACAGTGAGACCATATGTGAAATTGTGGTGCTGCAATCTTTTTGCTCCCGTACTCTTGAATTCTTGAATATTAGCTATTAATTCTACTGAGATTTATTAGATCCCAATACGTGGTTGTTTATTAGTAGTTGGTACTTATGGACATGGCAGTGACTTATAGATGATAGTATGATTATTAGTTACTCAGAAAGGATCTTCATAGGGATCCTCCTCATCGTAGTCATCGTCCTTTTCAAACTCGTAGACTATGGCGCCTCCGTACTTACCCAACTCCGCCTGTGCCTCCATAAATGGCAACTCCACCTGCTCACGTGCTAGTTTCTGCTTGGAGCTTGTGGACAAGTTGAACGTGGTTAAGCCCTCCATGACGTCGTCTGCATCTAGCTCCTCCTTTTTTGGCTGGTAGATCTCGTACAGGTGTTTTTCCAGGTCCACCGTGAACACATAGGATAAGGACTTGCCCGATTTCTTTTTATTAGTGACATTGAGCTTAAAACAAGTAGAATTGAGGCCCTTGGGGAACCGGAACTGCGCCATGTGCTGCTCAAGGCCCTCATGCTCCTCTGCAGGAAGAAGAGGTTCCACTTCAAAAGTGCTCTGAGCAATAAACAGAAGAAGTTGGAGTGGCGATGGTCCCGTGACCCCTGCTACAGGCACCCCACTATGGTAACAGGCAATAAGAGCATGGTGGGGCAGAAGAAGCGTGGATATGAAGCCTGAGAGCTTATGTACCGGAACGTAGTTGAGCGAGTCCACCACCACCAAGGCTTTTTTGGGTGGTGCCAGAACAGATAGGACGAAATCGCGTATTTCCTCCGCGTGCTTGCCTACACAGTCGTAGAAAGCCGTAGGGTATGTGGGGGGAGACACCGTCTCGAAGGAGAGGTATATGACTGGAGCACTGGACCTATAGACGTACTCCAGGATGAGCGGACCTGCAGACTGAGCCAACGAATCCACTACAAGTGTAAACGGCAGCGGCTCTTTAAGTGTAAGGTGTCTGTTGAGCAAAACAAGCGATGGATGTGACGTCATCTTAGTTTATCACTGTGTATGAAGTGACTGTTCAGTGACTGTTCAGTGACTGACTAGAAGTGACTGACTAGAAGTGTCTGACTAGAAGTGACTCTGACTAAAAATTCTATGTGTCTGTTAATTTGACCTTGAGAAAGAAGAACCAAGAATGATCCCTGTTTAACTTGATTTTGAAATGTGGATATGTGTTGGGTAAGAGGTATAGTGCTGAAGGACTGAGGATGAGGGACTGAAGGTTAGTCTAGTGCTCACTTAGTCACTCACTCACCACTGGAGATGAGATGCACCCGTACACCAGAACATTTGACCATACCCTTTTTTTTGTTCCATTAAAGTCATTCCCATTAAAAATATTTCCTTCTAATATAATAATAATAATCTGCACTTACAACTATCTACATTCACCTCGTACTAATAAAAGGGTGATCTGGGGGGCCTTGGTACTAATGTTTTGGTGTACGGGTTCCTGCACACATCGCAACATCAGACTCCGCTGCTGCTCACTCTACTACTCCATTACCCTCCTATCCTACTGCTTTACTACCCCACACATACACTAATCCATACCTTCATCATGGGCAAACGCACGTTAACGGCGTCCTACACGGCCCCTAAGAACATGCAGGAGTTTGTGGCCGAGTCCAGGCCTGAGCCTCACCTCCCCTCCTATGCTGACCAGCAATACAAGGTGGAGCTAGATGTCAATAATGTGCAGACCTATAAAGAGCGCATGGCCAATAGACACAAGACAGACGAATCCAGGAAAAGGAGGTTTTCGGAAACAGACCAAGGGGGAAGAGAGGGGAACAGAGATGGTGGTTTCAAAGGAGAGGTAGAGAGAGACGGTGGATTTAAAGGAGAAGGGGAGAGAGAAGGAGAAGGAGAGGGAAACAAGGACGGAAAAGGGGCCGGTTTTATACGGGAGCGATCAGAAGATCACAAAACTGTTTCTGGTCTAAAAAGCTCCGGCGTACAGGAAATTAGCCCTGGCTCTAATCAGCAAAAGACCCCAGCTTCTATGCAGGAAACCACTGAAAACCCTCCTAAACAAGAAAACAGCCTCACTCACCAAAAGAGAAGTTTAGATTCTATCAAATCTACCTCCAAAGTTGAACTTACAGATGAGTTGCTCGATCAGATTCTTCCTAAAGGTTACATCAAAGCATCAGTGCCAAGTGAGCCCATGCAAGATCTTCTATATGTCCCTCCACCATCAATTTCCACTGCAAATGCAGTCAACGAGACACTCCCTGAGTTCGAAGGTATACCCATGCGAAAAGTAGACGTGAAACACTTCTGTGCATTGATCAACGTGGATATAGAGGCGGTGGGATATGTGCAGGACACCACTCAACTACGAGCCATGGCCTTAGTTTTCCGGGCCAAAAACGGGCTGCTGATTATACGAAAAAAAGCTATGAAAGGAGCTGTTTCTAAAGCCCCTGAATATGGTGCCAAAGCTTTTTTACCTTGCATTCTCCCGCTCTTCCTAGAGCCTTCGCTCGATGAAACCGACCGGCATGTGCTCACCAAGCTCCTCCTACGGCTTCTCCATCCCCTCGGTTCCTCAATCAAGCCCTACACACACAAAATCATCTCTGCTGTGTCACCACTTCTCATTGATGAAAATATGACCCTACGTCTTGAAGCAAGGGACTTGGTATCGTCACTCACTCGAACCGTGGGCCTTGCATCGATCGTCACGGCTTTACGCCCCGATTTGGATAACCCCGATGAGTTTATCAGAAACCTCACGGCCCGAGTGTTTGCTATAGTGGCCACGACCTTGGGAATCTCTCAAGTGGTGCCATTTTTAAAGGCAGTGATTAAGTCTCGCAAGAACTGGCATGCTCGGCATACAGGAATCCGAATCATTCATCACGTGTGCATTCTTTTGGGCGGTGGCAATGGCGGTTCCTTATTACCCTATTTAGACCAGCTAGTGCAGGTGCTCTTACCTGGACTCGACGATGACTTGGTGCAGGTTCGGACGGCCACGGCAAACACATATGCTCTCTTGGCGGAATCTGTGCATCCGCATGGCATTGAGGCTTTCGAACCGGTTTTGCAACCGGTCTGGTCCGGGCTCAAACACTCTCGGGGCCGTGCGTTGGCCTCTTTCCTCCGGTGTCTTGGTCTGACCATTCCCCTCATGCATCCCAACCCGGCCTTCTCCGAATATGCCAATTACTATACCAAGGAGTTGGTGCAGATTATGTCACGTGAGTTCTCCAGTCCCGACGACGACATGAAGAAGTCCATTCTCCGGATTTTGGCCCAACTTCCTCTTTCCAAGGCCCTTTTTCCAAAATACAGGACGTTAATAGTGGGTCCGTTCTTGAAAAGTTTCTGGACTAGGCGTGTGGCTGCAGATTCATCGCAGCTCTACCGGTTAGTGGTGGATGCAACGTTTTCTTTAGCCACCAAATTGGACGTGGCTTTTTTCGTGGAGAAATTGACGCCTCTAGCCAAAGATGCGAATGAAAACCTTCGGCGTATGTCTGCAGATGCCATGAACCGGATCTTGGTCAACACACCAGACTCGGTGGTGGAACTAGATCCTGCACTGGATGCTTCACTTGTGGATGCTTTATTGTATGCATTCCAGGAACAAAGTGTCAAGAGTGTGATTTATATCAAGGCTTTTTCAACGGCTGCTCGGGTGTTGGGGACCAGAATGGAGCCCCACTTACCGGAGGTGCTCAGCTCGCTTTTATACCGGCTCAAGAGTTCCGAGGCCGAGGTGCGTCAACAGTCGGCTGATTTGGTTTCGGCCATAGCCCCGGCCATCCTGCTCTGCCTGCATGGAGATACCACGGTGATGAAGAAACTCATTCTCTTCCTTTATGAGCAATTGGGAGAAGTTTTCCCCGAGGTTCTAGGCTCAATCATTGGTGCTCTCTTTGCCTGTATCCAGACCATGGACCGGAACACCATGTACACACTTGAAAACCCCTCTGTTAGCGTGTTACTTCCGACCTTGACTCCTATCTTGAAGAATAGACACGAGAAGGTGCAGGAGCAGTGTATCAAGTTGGTGGGGCTCATTGCCAGCAGAAACCCAGACACCATCAATGCCAAAGAATGGATGAGGGTGTGTTTTGACTTGTTAGATATGTTGAAATCACAAAGGAAGCGAATCAGAGTGGCAGCAAATGCTACATTTGGAGAAATCGCCAAGACGATTGGACCACAGGACGTTTTGGCCATGTTGTTGGATAACCTCAAGGTACAGGAACGACAGCTCCGGGTGTGTACTGCCGTGGCCATTGGTATCGTGGCCGATACTTGTGCTCCATTTACGGTGCTTCCTGCACTTATGAACGAGTACCAGTACCCAGACAAAAACGTGCAGAACGGAGTGCTCAAATCGTTGAGTTTTTTATTCGAGTACTTGGATGGCCATACGATTAAGGATTACATTTTTGCAATCACTCCGTTGTTGGAAAATGCACTTACAGATCGGGACCAGGTTCATCGTCAGATTGCTGCAGACGTGGTTCTGCACATTGCGCTCAATTCCATTGGCCATGTTCATAATGACCACCCCTCCATTTTCGTGCACTTGCTCAACTTGGTGCTTCCCAATATTTATGAGCTGTCACCTCACGTGATTGCGCGTATACTTGCGTCGCTTCATTCGCTTTATTTGGTGCTAGGTCCAGGGTTATTCATGAATTACGTATGGAGTGGTTTATTTCAAGCGGCCAGAAAGGTCCGAGGCCCATACTGGAAGGTTTATAATGCTGCCTACGTGCACAACTGCGACCAGTTAGTTCCCTTCTACCCTCGGTTCGAAACTCTAGAACCTATGCAGGGCCATTCCGAGGGCCAGGGCCACTATAATATCCAAGAACTCGATCTCTGGATCTAATCCAGGATGACTCTCCACGGGCTCTCCCCTAGCACGGGTTCTCCATGTCTACGTGGGCATAGTCAAACAAATAGCCATCGTCAGAGTACCTCTGGTCGCTGAAATCATGCACGGTGGTGATGGGTCGGGCCGTGGTTTCGCCATTGTTCAAGTAATTGCCCGTGATGATGCGGGTGATCTGGCGGGCTTGCTGCTCGAAAATGTCCTGGTCCGTGGGCGACGTCTTCAAGTCGTGGAGGTTGGCGTTGGACGATCGCGACGAGCTGCTCACGTGTCCGGGGTAGCAGTTCGAGACCCAATCTCCACCCACCTGGATCCACGGTACGTTATTGAGCCAAGCGGATACTTTTTCAGCAAGCGGCATGTTCTTGGCCTCACGCGGCCGGAAGTTGACAAACTGTGCCTTTGTACTAGTCAACACATTTCCAGAGAGTCCAGAGATGTTATCAGAAAGATTGGGCATATTTTCAGGATTGGGCATGTTATCAAAATTAGGCACGTTTTCGAAATTGGGCATGTTTTCAGAGATGTTACCGGCCATGGGCACGTTGGCCATGGGCAAGTTTGCAGCCATGGACATATTTGCAGCCAAATTGGACAAGTTTGCAGAAGGCGAGTTTTGTACTTGGACCGGGGACGGCACGGGGATCCGGGGCATGAACTCTACGTAGTTTTTCCCATTATCGGAAAAGACCTCGGTGTCTCGGGCAGCCAGCACCTTGAAGTCCGGCTGCAGCACCAGGTGGCGGAGGTGCATTGCCGGGTCCACAACAAACGGTCTCATCGAGAAAGAAAGAAAAAAAATGACTTTGAAAAGAAGAGGGTCGAGAAGAAAATGTCGACCGTGTGTCGAAAGAAGTGGAGTATGTTTGTGAGGGTGCAAAAAACTGCACTACTCATAGGCCGCGACTGCAGACAGTGCAGGTGAGAAAGACACATACTAATGAGAACAGACCTAATGGGAACCAGACAGATCCTGGAGTTGATGTAACCTTGTATAGTAGTAATAGTAATGAGAGAGCTCCCAGAGGTAATAGTATTATAAATTGGTTGGTGTGAAGTCGGTTGTCATTTATTCAATTGATAGGTATAGGAATAGGTGCAGGTATAGGATGGATGCCCAGAAAAGTAAATTAACCCAACTATTGCCCAAAGTCTGCTTGAGAGAATCACCAGGTTTCTTCACATCTTCCTTGTCACTAGTTCCAGACACGCCTTATTTTCGCTAGCTTCATGAGTAGCTTCATGAGTAGCTTCTTCACTGATCCACTAGATTTGTCTGGAGACTTGCACCCAGATCACCATGGTCAGTATATAGAGCCAGTACGTGTAGTATTATATATGTGTATTATAGATACTGGTTAAGAAGGTGTATTTAGTGGATATTTGGTAGCTGTACTATTATACTAGCACAATAAATGCCGGATGCCAGAGTGAAGCCATCATGATCCCCTTCTCTAAACTCCTCTACAGACTCTACCTCACTTTCTTTTTCCTGGGTAAATTATCTGAATCATTCAGATCCAATTTATCTAAAGTGATGTGTTTCAGTAGTTTGAAAACTGAAACTTCTCTCATTGAATCAAATGCTGATCCAGTGCAAGAAGTTAGTGTTCAAGAAAAATCGCAAGTATATGGTGAGGAGGTTAATTGTAACATTTGGACTATTGAAAGTTAGATTCTCCAGTACTTCAGCCCATCAGAATTTGTCAAGTACCCAATTTTTCGGTTTAATTAAATACATGAAATTGTGCTCATAGAGCATGTAGAGTACGTATGGTGTATGGTGTATGGTGTATGGTGTTAGATACAAAAGGGTGGAGTACAACTCATATAGGTATTGAGCTCACGTGCCCAGTTAATAATAAATCGGGAGCCGATGCTACTACACCCCTTCGAGTCCACCATTTCTATCACACTTCTCGGTTCACCGTTACTACACCCCTTTGGCTACCTTCCGACAGAATATTTATTGGTGGCCGTTTCCTCTTTCTAAAAAAACGAATATAGTTTTGATTAGTTAATTTAAGTGCTTACAAGAACCTAACATAGGTATGGTATAGGTATAGGTATGGTATAGGTATAGGTATGGTATAGGTATAGGTATAGGTATATGTACGGTATAGGTATATGTACGGTATAGGTATATGTACGGTATAGGTATATGTACGGTATAGGTATATGTA
>NKZI01002204.1:1358-60667 GCA_002370645.1 Metschnikowia sp. 00-154.1 | reverse complement strand
GGTATAAGTATAGGTATGGTATAAGTATAGGTATGGTATAAGTATAGGTATGGTATAAGTATAGGTATGGTATAAGTATAGGTATGGTATAGGTATGGTATAGGTATGTTAGACCAACATTCTACGAAACCACACAGTACCGCATTTGAATATTCAGTTTCCAACCCAGCTAAGTCCAGAACCCGCCTTTTACCCCTTACACCTTAGGTTACAACCCGAAGGATGCTTCAATTGACCCCGAGGAGGAGTCCTGGCGTCAATATCAATCATTATGCTTACCAAGTGGACACTCTGAATACATTAAGATTAATGAAGCTACTCAAACACTTCAAATCATCTAAATCACCTTGCTCTTCGACCTATACAGAAATCAGCGGATTATAACTTTACCAAAGGAAAAGAACCTGAGGACCAGTAACAGATCAGGAGACCGATATTCTTTGGCTTCGAAAGAAATAATGACAGATACAACTGTTTTCGTGGAGAAGAAATTGACTATGATAACATGTTTGTCCATGGAAATCTGTTGATGGAGACGGTCAAGTTCAGCTATGAAGATGGGAAAGCTTATACTATGCAGACAACCAAAGCCAAAGCAAAAAACAAAGCCAAAGCAAAAAACAAAGCCAAAGCAAAAAACAAAGCCAAAGCAAAAAACAAAGCCAAAGCAAAAAACAAAGCCAAAGATAACAGGGAACCCGTAGGGCTTTATGCCCACGAGCTTATGTTTGGGCCTTCAGTTTCTGCTGCTGATTGAATTTGGATCCAGAAGGCAGGGTACGTCTTGGGCCTTTTTATTCGTGTGGTCACAGGCAATATCCCCTGCGTGTCATACTGCGTTACCCTCCACCCGAGGGAGAATATTACTTCGAGGTTGAAGTTTACTTCTTGCCCTATAAATAGGGCTAAGTACTTCTTTAATTAGTCTTCTTCTGTTCTGTAAACCCCCTTAGTCTGTTCCCACTTTTCCTCTTAAACTTCAATGTAGTTGTGCTATTATTTCTAGTAATGCCCCACCGAGACATTCTTTGAAATTGGACCTTTTAATAGGAATAGGATTTTAGGTTCATAGAGTTTATTCCGAAAAAGCATTATGTGTATGTATGATTTTCCGCTTCATACTTTCGTGTTCCTGGAAATTGGTCTCCACCATTTCGGCACAGAGAATATCAGTCCAGCTGAGCTCCTCCATATAATCTACCAGAATGAGGACCGAAACAATGGCCTGCAGCTAGACTTTCCAAAAGAGGCAAGCTAATGTTTTTGTAAGGGCAACTTGGTTTTGCTAGGGAAAGAGGTCGGGGTTAGTTCTTTTGAGGCACATTCTTTTGAGATCCACTCTTCTTGGTTACTGCACTGTGAGACTTATTCTTTTCATTCCTCATCTAGAGCCACCAAAGGCATTACAGCCATGGCCCAGTCCGCTGGTGACCTTTCTCCAGTCAATTTTCAGTAGTGCTAACAGACCAAGATTTTTAAAATGTAAACAGGGGCTGTTGAACTTAAAGGAAAAGCTCTTGTGGAAGATAATGGGTATGCATGGATCAGGATATGGTTATTTATTCCACAAATATTGTTGGAACAATGTGTCACTGCACAAAGAACGCGGGTTCAATAGACCGAATCAATTGTAGAAGGTATTTTATTGGGTGTTGAAGGGATTTCATGACCACTTAATCAATAGTTTCTTATTCCAGGAAGTAATGGAAGTTCCTCAAGTCATGTATCTTCTTGAAAGTCAAACCATTTTTAAACCGCTCCAGCAAGCTTTTTGTCCATGTCAGTAGCAAATATTTTGCTGTAATGTAATGGACTAGGATAGATAAATATTCAAATCGGAATTGCCCAATAAAAATAATTTCCTGATGAAAAGCGAACGGTACGTGTGTTTGAAGAAGGGATAGTAACCAAAGTAAGATCTCGATCATCAAGCTCAGACAGAATATGATAGTATAACAGGGTTGAGTATATAAAACCATAGTGATAAGACAGTCAGTAGTAGTATTAATTTGGGTAGCTCTAGTACTGTTCTAGACTTTTTTTTGACTCCTCTTGTTTTAGAATTTTCTTATTGACCCAAAAGTCTATGTATGGATGTCAGTTTCAGATCACAATAATCAAAATTTATTTAAACGTACCAAAAACAAGAACTCGAAGTGATATTAGCATAAGTTGATAGTTGTGATGGAAAGATCAGTTCCAGAATGTTCCAAGTCAGACACCAAGTGTTGCACGAGATATGTGGTCTGATTAATAGCAATCAGTATATGAAGGGAGTAGAATATAAACCCAGTGAACTAAGATATTATAAATCAGTTGGATTCACTTAATAAATCTATTTCAAGGTTATTTTTTTCTGCGATCAAGCAAGTTGTGGATGGTATCAAAGTGAGACCTTATATTGGTCTTGTATGAGGAACCAGTCAATATGTAGAAGATATGGGGTTTGATCAAGCTTCACTAATCGACTGATCATAATATAATGCATCATGGAATAAATAAACCATTTAGAAATAAGGGCGAGGAAAAATTCATTATGCTTGAGTTTGTAGAGTTGTAATGAAGTTTCATCATCAAACTATATGATTAGTAGTAATACATACCAACAGTAATAAGGTAATGGTGATTATCAGGAATTTTGGGTGACTGATTCTGATAAATGAGATTTTTCAATTCCGATCTCTCCTTTTATGTACCACACGTAGAGACGAGCCGTAGTCCTAGTGTCAATAATATAAGATGTATAACTATCATTTAACCGTGTAAAGCTTTATTCAGAATCATCTTTTATATCCACGAAATCCTCACAATCCCCAGAATCTTCAGATGGTCTGGCTCAAAGGGAACTTCTCATAGTTTCAAGATACTGTTCAGCACCCATAATGGAGAAAAGAAAAAGAGCAAGAAAGAAGAAAGAAGAAAGAAGAGTAAGGAAGAAAGAAGAATGAAGAGTAAGGAAGAGTAAGGAAGAGTAAGGAAGAGTAATGAAGAGTAATGAAGAGTAATGAAGAGTAAAGAAGGATAGTAAAAAAGTGAGATCCGGGGAAGGGGGGGGGACTCACCTTTATATACGTCTTTTCTCACCCCGCCCAGTTTATTTGCAGCCACCAGCCATGCAGGAGCGAAGGGGTGCGAAATATATAAGGCAGCGCATTCCCCCATTTCGAAGCGATCATTAGGGAAAAAAAGGTATGGCTATATACTAACGACTTAAAGCATGGATGTTTCATGCTGATAGTTCCGCTTAACCCGATATTTTCTAATCACTATGAATCACTACCACCCAATTACTAATCATTGACTACTACCCTTAGATTTACGGCCTTCAGATTTACAGCCTATAGATTTACAGCCTACTAAATTGCAGATTTATAAATTTACAGTCTGCTTATTGGCTATTGGCTACTAACTACTAGTCTATTAGTAACATGTTACTATATCCTTCCTAATTCATTAATTACTTACCAACTTACCAACTTACCCGCTAACTAAGTTACTAAGCTGCTACCTTCACACTCTTTGGTATTTGCTAGTCAACTGAATGCATGAAAATGAATAAAGTACATCAACTGCTTAATAACTGTTTATTTTGAGTACCAAAGTTAAGAATAGGTCTAACTCTACATAATTGTGTCTTCACTGAGGAAAATCGATTGACAAGGACATAAACAGGGTTTCGAAACATTGCCGAAATATCTTCTTCACTAGAAAAGGTTCCTGACAAAAACAAAGACAACACACATGACTTTTCCGATCGGGAATTCAAGCATACTCAGAACCAAGGGTCAACATTAGTGAGCTTAGTGAGCGTTTCAATCAGACTCAGGTCATCTTCCCATGCACTAGTACACCAGGTACTCGACTGAAAATATCAGTAGTTGATTTCAATGAAATCAGCTATATTATAATCATACAACATCATTCATAAGTGAGTTTAATAAACATTTCCTTTTTTTTGGAGGTTCTTTTGGCATGTTCCAACTTGTAGATTCTTTAACTCCAGCTCAGCTAGGAATGCTGGGGAATCAGGTGGCCCATAGAGCAACCATGGTTTAAGGTCCAGAGATCTCTTTTGACTGTAAGATATGGTTCTCATGGTTTCATCTAGATAAGTGAACACTTGTGTTGATGTGTTTACTTCAGACATAGGCGGAGCCTCAATGTCAGTACAAGGAGATCTGGTGGGTCTGGATCTGGGAGGCATCTTGGTGTGTCTCCCTAGGTAGAGATATTTGATTAGTTCACTTATGAAAGGTGTGGCGAAGGCCTCATTATATATATGGGAGTCGGCCTTCACTGACCCTTGGTTGTCAGGACAACCACGGGTGGGGAAACTAGTAGCGACGTGCCCTGCAAGCCTAGGGCGCCGTGCGCGCTCTTATTCGGTGCTATTTTCCAACACAACTGGGTCCTGCACATAAACACATCATCCTCACGCGCAACTCCACATCAATAAAATACCTACCAGAGGTCACATGACCTCAGCAAGCAGCAATTGAAAAACAACCCACCACATCATAGAACATTATACTGCACGCAGTCACTAGACACAAACACAAAAGCGCAAACACAAAAGCAAACGCACGCGCAGCCACAAACACAAACACAAAACTATATAAAGCTGCCATTCCCCCACATTTGCCATCCATAATAGCAACCCATGGGAGTCCATTCTCTATGGGACATTGTGGGCCCAGCAGCCAAGCCGGTCAAGCTCGAGGCGCTTTCGCGCAAAAAGTTGGCGGTGGATGCTCTGATCTGGATCTATCAGTTTCTCAAAGCAGTCAGGGACAAGGAAGGCAACGCTTTGGGCCAGAGCCACATCGTGGGATTCTTCCGGCGGCTCTGCAAAATGTTGTATTTTGGAATTCTCCCGTTGTTTGTGTTTGACGGCGGTGCACCAGCATTGAAGCGGCAGGTGATCCAGAAGAGACGGGAAAGACGTCTGGGCAATGCTGACAGTGTGAGTACAACTGCACAGAAGCTCCTCTTGATGCAAATGAACAAGAGAAAGGCTGGTTCGAAAAATAGGGAGCTTAAATCTACGGAATATACTGAAAATGCAGCTACTAATGGAGGAACGGACTCTACAGGAACTGCAGGTACCAATAGAGGAACAGACCCTAATACGAGAACTACAGGTACTAATACTGGGTATTCAGGGAGTACAGAGGCTGGAGTTTACTTTGAGGATCTTCCTAGTAATAATCTAGGCCAGGGCCAAGACCAGGGCCAGAACCAAACCCAGACCCAACTTTTTCGGCCCAAAGATGAATACCACCTTCCTGAAATCAAGCAATTTCGAGTCCGGAAAAGCGACGAGCGGATACTTCCCCCAGAAGAAGTGGAAGATACGGAAAACCACGATTTCGATTTGGTTGACGGAGTCCACATTGACTCCGTGGACCCCTCATCAGAAGAATTTGCACAACTCCCCATGGCCACTCAGTACATGATCGTCAACCATCTCCGACTCCGGTCCCGGCTTCGGATGGGCTACACAAAGGACCAGTTGGTGGGACTTTTCCCCAACCTGAAGGACTTTTCCCGATTTCAGATCCAGCAGGTACAGAAACGGAACTTCTATACGCAGAAGTTGATGAATGTCAGTGGTATGTCGGAGGATCTGGGTAATGTGTCCAAGAGGATTGCTGGTGATAAGGACCGGCAGTATATGTTGGTGAAGAACGAGGGGGGATGGACGCTTTCTTTGGGAGAAGCCAACCACACAGACCAAGACAATGACGAGCTGGGTCTGGGGCACATTGTGGATTTGGATGAAGAGGACCTAATTGGTCATAGCCGGGAGTCTGCCAAAGAGACTAATGATCAAAGGAAAACGGTCAAGGCTGAGAGTATAGCGTCGGACCTGGATATCGAGGACCTAGAGGATGTGCCATTAGAGGCGGAATCTGACGACGAAAAGAATCGTATCTTGATCAAGTCATTATACGAAAGGTACCCCGAGACAAATCAGGGGAAAGTGTCAGAGGATCAACAAGCATTTCTACTAGTGAATGATGAAGACTCTCAGACGGCGGCAGTGAATGGAGGGATACCGTTGGAGCTGGGGAGTGTTTCTGGACTCAGCGAACGGGAGTTACGTGAGGCGGTGGAGCAGTCCAAGAAGGATTTTTATAAGGAGAGGAAGCAGGAGGAGGCCTTTGATCTCCAGAACTCCCTTCTATTCTCAGCAGAGAATACCGAACAAAGGAATGAAGAAGATAAAGGGGACAGAAATAAGAATGAACACCGCGAAGTTAAATGGGACAAAGGGCAGGCAGAAAGAAGTATAGAAGAAGCAGCGAAAATGGATAAAGAAGAAGACAAAGAGGACAATGAGGAAGAGAGGAGGAAGGAGACCCCCAGTTGGTTTAGTGCTCCCCAAACATTTGGCCAGGAGTCCATTGGTGTGTTCAACGAAGACAATACCCAAAAACGCTTGAATGAGGACGAAGAGGCAGGGCTCATCTCCTGGACAGAGGCCAAGGATTACTACAAGCAAGCATCCAAAGCGCCGGAATGGATTGAGATCGAAGATGAGGCGGATGTTCCTAAAGAGGAAGTGGAGGAAGTGGAGGAGTCGGAAGCAAGGGCTTATACTGTTTTAGAAAACGGGCGCAGCCAATTGGGAGATACTGGTCAAGACACCGAGCAGGCCGTGAGTGAAGGCGATTTCGGGGTTAACAGGGCCATCAAAAATCGTGCTCCCAAGGAAAAGGGAAAGAAGAACGAGAAGGAGTCCAAGGCAGACTTGGAGGATAAAGAAAAGAAGGAAGAGTCTGAGACAGGAGAGTCTCATATTAAGAGGGATGACTCTAAGACCAAACAAGACTCTAAGACTGAGGAAGAGCCTAATATCAATGAGTCTATGAACAATGAGTCTATGAACAATGATTCTATTGAAGACTTGACGGAGGAATTGGCTGAAGATTCTGGGAGAACTGGCGAGTCTGTCGAAAAATTTGACTCCAAAATGTTAATGGACTATGACTTCTCTGAAGACGAAGAGAGCAATCTCCAGCAACAGCTCCACGAAGAGGAAGACGATTACCACGATTTCTCAAGACGCATCCAGGTGGACAACTTGAATATCCACACACAAGTGGGAGCCGAACAGCTTCTTCAGGAACAACTCCAAAAGGCCAAACGGGATGCAGACGAAGTGACCCAGACTATGGTCAACGATGTGCAGGAACTCCTACGCCGGTTCGGAATCCCATACATTACAGCACCCATGGAGGCCGAGGCACAGTGTGCCAAATTATACCAATTGGGTTTGGTGGACGGTATCGTGACCGACGATAGCGATTGCTTTCTTTTTGGCGGTTCCAGGGTCTACAAGAACATGTTCAACCAGAAACAGTATGTGGAGTGCTACATTGGCGAGGATATCGAGCATAAGATCGGCCTTTCTCAGGATAAACTTATCGATTTGGCGCTTCTTTTGGGTAGTGATTATACGGAGGGAATCAAGGGCATTGGGCCTGTTTTGGCCATGGAGATCTTGGCTGAATTTGGAGATTTGCATACTTTTAAGGCATGGTTTTTGGACCGCAAAAAAGAGCTTTCTATGGGTGAAGCTAGCTCCACCACCGACGGAGATAAACAAAAGGGGAAAAGGGAGAAAGAAGGGGAAAGGACAAAACTTGAAAAAAACCTTATTAGTCGGATTAAAAGCGGAAAGTTGTTTTTGAATGACGATTTCCCAAGTCAAACCGTGAGGACTGCATACAAGCGCCCTGACGTCGACCCCGACTCCAGCCACTTCAAGTGGGGAATTCCGCTGCTTGACCAAATCCGCAGTTTCCTCATGTACAACGTGGGCTGGACCCAGGCCCGTGTGGATGAGGTGATGGTTCCGTTGGTCAGAAACATGAATAAGGCCAGAACCTCCGGTGTGCAGTCCACGGTCTCTGAGTTCTTCCCACAGGAATACATCCTGTACCGAAAGGACCTCGGCATGGGCAAGCGAATGAAGCTTGCTGCAGAGCGCATGAGGAAAGAAGCCTAGGGCCATCTTTGCATAGACCAATCTGTTTTGGGATCAGTTTCTCCGGATTCGTATGTTTGGGGAGAACCTCTGGCCCTGGCCCTTAGACTATATACAGGATTCTCAATATTTATGGTGCTTCATCCTTGGAGAAGCCCATGTTTACGGGGTTTGATCTGCAGGCCAGAACAAGTTTTTAGGGCGGGGCTATGCATGAGAGAACATTTGATGGTTCTGTTTTTGTTGCTTATGGCTCTTTTCATCGGTTAAGATTGCGCCCGCATACGACCGTGCTCGATGTACAGGAGCAACATGCAAGATACAGGAATAAGGCCCATTCGTGCGTGCCGCCTACACTTGCCTCGCCACGGGCTACCCTTTCTCCAGTGTCCGTCGTATGGGCCAACGTTCTAATGCAAGTTACGGAGAACGATAGCAAATGGGGTGAGACGCACGGCGGATGTTCTTCCGAGATCACCTTAGGCCCTGAACCTGTTTTTACGTTTGTGTGAAAACGGCCCTGAGAGGCTGGTCCTCTTGTGCGTTTCATGAAACACACGTGAAACACCCATGAAACACCCATGAAACACCCATGAAACACCCATGAAACACCCATGAAACTTGAGTCTAACACTTCGGAACCCAGAGAATACACTAAAAATACACTTTTTGAATCTATTTTTGGCCCATTGTTTTCGTAAACACGGGTCTCGATAACGCCAAGTTCTAAGGAAGCGTGAGACTAAGCCTCAAAACTAGACGAGGCGGCTGCATGCATGAGGAAACTACTCTGCAGCACATGCAGATGTGTGCCTGGACCACCGCGTATTGCAGGGCGTGGCAGTGCAGCCGGCTGCGTGCGTAACGTCCGACCCTGAGCTGTATTATAGAACGTGATCGGCACGTGATACGCGCACGTGAAAAGATCACGTGAGAGTAATCACGTGATAAGTCACATGATAGATCACATGACCCAAATCATATCACCTCAACCTCAACCTCTACTACCCCATAACTATGGCTGATCCCTTAGCACGCATCACCTCCATCTTGGAGTCTGCTAAAGAAATGACAATTGAGGCCGCCGTGTCGGCCTCCACGCGTCTCTCGGAAACGCCCTTGTCCAAGCGTCCACAGGAGATCTCAGCCCTCCTCAACTCCCGCAACGATAGAGAAGTGCTCAACGGCATGAAGTGTGTGATGGCACTCGTGTCACGTGGCGAGGACGTGATGGCGTATTTTGCAGACGTGGTCAAAAACGTTACTCTGTCTAGCTCCAGGGTCAAGAATTTGGTGTTGGTGTACATTGAGAAGTTTGCTGAAATGGAGCCTGATACGGCACTTCTTGCGATCAACTCGATCCAGAAATCACTTGCGGATAAGAAACCGGCGCTGCGGGCCGCAAGCATCCGGACTTTGGGTGAAATTCGGATCCCTGAAATCGGCTCTTTGTTGGTGTTAAGCATCAAGAGAACCGTTGGGGACCGTCTGGCCGAGGTGCGTGCGGCTACCGCTTTGGCCATTGGTTCTGCGTATGGGATTGATGGAATCGATCAAAAACAACTTATGGTACATCTTTCGACGCTTCTTTCGGACGATTCTGCAGATGTGGTGGGGTCTGCATTGAAAGTTTTCATGCGGTTGAAGAGCCAGATGGTCCGGGTGCTGGCGAAAAAGGCCTGGGCTCCTATCCACGCCAACTTCCGCCGGTACACGACGCTTTTGCTGACATTGGACCCCTGGGCGCAGACGTTGATGGTGGATCTTTTGGTCGAGTACTGCAAGAGGTTTATTCCACGGCCAAAACGGCCGAAAGAGAGCCAGGACATGGGTCAGAAATTATTGGAGGATTTAAGTTTGGATATAGATGCAGGTTCCAAAAATTCAGATGCAGTTTCAAAGTCTCCGGATTTCTTTGAATTTGGAGATTCGGACGTTGGGGACTTTGGGGATGGAAATGTGGGGCTTGAAATGGACCTGGACCTCAAGCTCTTTGTGGAGGCCTTAAGACCTTTGGCGTTTTCGTGCTATCGACCCGTGCTTCTATCTGCAGTCCGGGCCATTATGGCCGTGGCTTCTCCACAACATTTGGTGGAGTATGGATATCCCAGGGCTCTTGTGCAGATTGCTTTGGACCGAAGCAATGCTCCGGAGCAGTTCATGGCCTTACAGTTGATCATGAGCATTTCTGCCCGTGCCCCAACGGTTTTCCAGGGTCTACAGAAAAAATTCTTCATTCATGCTGGAGATGACGCTTCCATTGCTGCATGCAAGTTCCAGGTTCTCCTGGCACTTTTCTCGGATGAAAACGCCCGTGACATTATCAAGGAGCTCCAATATAACGCCTACAGTCCCAATAGGGATATAGCACGGCATGCTGTTCGGGCCATAGGCGTGTGCTGCCAGAAATCGGAGGCTTGGACCGATAAACTCCTTACGTGGTGCACGCACGAAATCACCCAGCCTTCTGCTTCTCACATCATCAGTGATCTTCTTACGGTGATCCGGTATTTGTTGCAGCACAAAATGGAGGGCCAAGGTGATGATGCTAAAACCGTCCGCACAATCTACAAGCTCTCCAAGGTTCTCCATGACCCACAGGTGCACATGGACGAAGCAGCCAAGGCCTCTATTATCTGGTTGATTGGAGAGTTCACGGATATCGCCAAGAACGTGGTGGGGCCTGATGTGGTTCGGGAATTTCTTAAGGACTATGCTAACGAGCCGGAGAAAGTGCGTTACGAGGTCCTCCTCTTGGCCGCAAAATCCTACCTGTACGAGGCCCAGAGAGACACCGAGAGACAAAAAGAAGATGAAGGACAAAAAGAACAAAGTGGAGAAGGGGAGACTAGGGCCCGGGAGATGCTTGATCACGTGACGCAATTGGGACGTTACGACCCGTGTATCTACACACGGGACAAGGTGCGTATGGTGGAACAACTCTTCCGCGAGCCGTCCAACGCGCCAGTGGCCGCGCTCTTGATGCAGGTGCCCAAGGGCCGACCCGAGCTTCGTACGCAGTGGGCCCCGCGCGCCGCGGCTCTATGCAGGTACATGGAACCTCAGCCGTGGGCCGCGCGCCAATCACAGCTCCCGCCCAAATCCATCCGCAATGCCAAGCCTCGCTCACAGCTGCACGTCTCTAGCATCGATTCCTCGGCTGCTTTTGTCAACCGCCCCAACGGCCCGGTTACCAAACCACTTCTGACCTCTCCCCACATCCGTGCACCCACCAACCAACTCCAGAGTCTTGACGACTTTTTTGGCAACACCGAAAGTGAAAGTGAATCAGAGAGTGAAAGTGAATCAGAGAGTGAAAGTGAATCAGAGAGTGAAAGTGAATTCGAGAGTGAAAGTGAATCAGAGAGTGAAAAAGGAATTGATGGAAGTGAAACTGAAAGTGGGAGTGGAAATGAGAGTGAGTGAGGAAACAGACAATGAGAGCGAAATAGAGTGAGAAAAAGAGGGAAAAAGTGTGAGACAGAGAGAAAGAGAGAAAGAGAGAAAGTGAGAGTGAGAGAGTGAGGTGAGAGAAAATGAGAAAAAGGGAGATACTGAGGGAGAGAGAAAAAAAATGAAAGGGAAGGAAAAAGTGTGGGAACAAGTCTCAGAGCAACTTATCATCATAACTCCACCTTACAACCCAACTCACTACCTAAGTCAAGTTGACATCACTTCACATCACAACCTTAAGTTCAGCTCCTAAGTTGAGCTCCTAAGTTGAGTCCCACGATGCTTAAAATAGAAAGGGCAATGGGGCTGTTGGGAGGAAATACGGGTCTGAAACTCGAATATCATGCAGTGAATAAGTTTGCTGCAGCCGTCCGCCAAAAAGGGTGTGTACATCAAATACACATCCAGTAATGGGAGGAAAAACCAAGGTTTAGGTTAAATCCGGATGTGGTAGTGCGTATGCAGCTCCACGATCTAGACGGGTGGGAACGCTAACGAAAGGGGATTTTGGAGCGGACGCACGGCGGGTGAAAGTGCTTTTTGAACAGGGGAAAAGAGGCGTCCCACGCACGTCGCTTAAACAGGACCGTGTTTGCATATTTTGCCATTGGTGCATTTCTTGCATTTTGCAGTTTGCAGACTATGATTTTGCAGGGCAAAGGTAGCACAAAAGATGGAGCATTCTGAGGTATAAATACCCCACTGGATTTCCCAGTTTTTTGGTTTTGAAATCTCCATCATTCAACTACTCTCCAATGCAATTCCATTCGCTTCACAGCTTAGTTATAGCATTGCTCTTGTGGATCGCTCCTTCGGCTGCCACCTTCGGCTTCTTTGACTGGACTGACTGTATCACCAACTGGGATTGGGATGAATACGACTACGAACACCACCACGATGACCACCACAACGACAAACCCAACCCTCCATCCACCCCCACTGATAACTGTGCTGTGCCCTCCATTGTGGTTGCAGAGAACAAGAAGAGAAACGACCAAGATGAGGTCATTAGCTTTGAAAAGAGAACTTTTGGTTCGTACTTCCCCAAGGCTGCTTTGGGTGTGTCTCAAGTGACCAAGAAGGAGGATGACCTCTACGAGGTGGTGTGTAACTTCAAGGCTGCCAACGCTGACTACTTGAAGAGCACTGTGCCAAATGACAGAGTCAAGAAGTTGAGTTTCTCCAACACTGGATGTGGTTCGGACTTTCACTTGATCAAGGACTCGCAATGCCAGGTTGACTCTTGGTGTGAGTGGAGTACCTCCATTGTGGTTAAGCCTGAGAAGTCCAACGGAAAGTGTTGTTTGCCTGCTGGTTTGTCGCTTGACATTGAGTTCCAGGTGGACTCGTCGGCCTACATGCAAGCTTGGGATGCTGTGTACGAGAAGAGCTTTGGTTGGTCATGTGACTCGGAAGCCTCCAGTTCTTTCTCTGCCGTGGACAACTGGGACTCTTACTTTTCGTTTTCCAAGTCCAAGAGAGACTCCAGCCTTACTGCTGAGAACGTGCTCAACAAGGGAGAGTCTCAGCAAAAGAAGAGATTCTTGAACTTCCAGAACTGTTACGATGAATTCACCCTGTACGCTTGCGAGAAGCCTACCTTTGACAAGTTCTGCTGGGACTGTTCTTGTGACACTCCTCCATCTCCTCCAACTGACTCCAAGACTGTTCCACCATCTCCACCAACTGACTCCAAGACTGTTCCTCCATCTCCTCCATCTGGTTCCAAGACTGTTCCACCATCTCCTCCTTCCGGATCTGAGACTGTTCCTCCATCTCCACCAGCTGGATCCGAGACTGTCCCATGTGAGGAATGCAGCAAGACCACTTCCAAGTCCGTTCCTCCATCCCCACCAGCTGGCTCTGAGACTGTTCCTCCATCCCCACCAGCTGGATCTGAGACTGTTCCTCCATCCCCACCAGCTAGCTCTGAGACTGTTCCATGCGAGAAGTGCAGCAAGACCATCTCTGAGTCTGTTCCATCTTCCCCTCCAGCTGGCTCTGAGACTGTGCCTCCATCTCCACCAAAGTCTAGCACTGTCCCAGGTCAACCACCTAAGGCAAGCACGACTCCAGGAAAGCCATCCCAGTCTAGCTCTACCCCAGAAAAACCACCCAAGTCTAAGACCCCTTGCATCATTCCTAGACCTCCTAAGTCTAGTTCCAAGAGTGTCCCACCTCCTGCTGCCAGCACTACTCCATCCACCACCACCTCTGGCGTTGTTCCACCTCCACCAGCAAGCACTGCTGAATGCACCACTTGCTCTGGAGTCCCACCACCACCACCACCACCACCTCCAGCTAGCTCCACTCCATGCACCACTTGTGACCAGCCACCTGTTCCACCAACCCCTACTCCATGCACCACATGTGACCAACCACCTCAGCCTTCCGAAGACTGTGATGACGACAAGGGTAACGGAAACGGACACGGAAACGGACACGGTGAAGGTCATGGTTCTGGCCATGGTTCTGGCCACGGTGATGTCCACGGTGATGTCCACGGTGAAGGCCACGGATACGGCGGATGGAACTAAGTATTCCTAGCGTATTCTTTCTAAGGCCCGGAAAAACATTAGCTTGAAATAAAGTTTAAGTTTAACTTAAGCTCAAACTCAAGCTTAAGTTTTAACATGAAAGTTTGGATTATCCGGGTCAGTTCGTTCGACTCTACTATTGATCTCTATGAGGCTACCTCAGATCTTTTTGATACCCATGTTTTGTTAACAGGAATCTTTTTTTCAATACATTGAATTCAAATCCATTGTAAGATTTGTACTCTGAGTACTGCACTGTACAGAAGTGAACTTTACTGAAGACTTCATTGAACACCATGAATTTGACTGCTCTGACAAATCTGACTGCTCTGATTGAATGCTGCTAAACGAATACTGCATACAAGACAACCGACCTGCACACAAGAAATGCGCCCAACTCATCTTGCATCGGCTACCTCCGCCCGCATGGAAAGACGCGAATACCACACTCTTGGCATCCGCCCCTATCTGCAGAGAAAACGCTTAATAAACATTAGGCAGATAAACTTGCGTCTGCAGAGATTGTCTCGTAAAAGAAAGGCTTGGTAGTGCCCTTTTTTTTTCGGGTGTAACTAACAAGAAATGGGATTTAGGCTTAAATGTCTACGACAACACTTTCAATCAATGTGGTGGAGTCAATGTAGTGGAGTTGAATTTAAGAGTGACGAGAAAAGTGCCTTGATATTGAGTTTAAGAGAATTTTTTTTGGGATGGTGTGTAAAATTTTGGAAAGAAAGTGGGACCTTTTGCTATATGCAGGACACAATTTAATTTTCCCATTCATCTAATGATATGTCGGGTATTTGTCGGCAAGTGGAGATGGTGTTTTGATTTAATTCTAGTTAGGCTCCTGCACCAAACGTACCCACATTTCAGTATCAAAAAAACGGTGAAGTTATGTAATGTAGCCAAGGAACATATCCAAATCGGTATACATTCATGTGTAACAATCCACTCATACATAAGTTAACAATACAAAAAAATTGCACCATTATGACCGTCAAGTCATCGTCTACTCATGAAACTGAATCCAATATTACCGTAATAAGGGACTCTCCTTCACATACCAATACTACTGGTACATTTTTGACTACTAATTGGTACATTTTTGACTACTACTGGTACATTTTTGACTACTACTGGTACATTTTTGACTATTACTAATTAGTTTCTTTTTGACTATTACTAATTAGTTTCTTTTTGAATATTACTAATTAGTACCTGATTTAAATACGGAAACAAAAGCCATCTATGGTGGTGTACGGGTTTTATTACCAGTATCTGAAACCATTTTAATTGGCCATGATACTAGTTCACCACGATCATCACAATACTATCTAGTTTTATCAGTTTCTCAATCTAGACATTTTTTCCATAAATCCCTTTTCTGAAAATTTCCGTTTAGTGTGGTTACATGGTGATTCAAGATGCTGTATAAAAAAGGTACAGTACATATTGAAAAATAATGCACTCCCTCAGTTCAGAAATTATTTACAAAGTTTTCAGTCTCAGGAGAATTTAGTCTGGGTGATTTCTACGACACTTTAAGTCTTCAATGTAGAACTGCTCTTATATATTCCTAGATCTTAGTATCATTTTTGACTAGTACTGGTAGTATTTTTGATTACTACTGGTACATTTTTGACTAGTACTAATTAGAACATTTTTGACTAGTACTAATTAAAACATTTTTGACTAATTAAAACATTTTTGACTAGTATTGATAGTATCAGTTTTAAAAGAGTGAGTTTAGTGAATGTGTTAGTATGTATAGAGAGTCAGTGAGTGAGAGAATTCTTTGGTGATTCTAGAGTAGTGAATAGTCCGTCATTGTTCCTCCTACCAGAGGTATGCAACCGTTGTTGTAGGAGTGTTATTGTAGGAGTGTTATTGTAGGAGTGTTATTGTAGGAGTGTTATTGTAGGAGTGTTATTGTAGGAGTGTTGTTGTAGGAATATTGTTGTAGGAGTGTTGTTGTAGGAATATTGTTGTAGGAGTGTTGTAGGAATGTTGTAGGAGTGTTGTTGTAGGAGTGTTATAGGAATGTTGTAGGAGTGTTGTAGGAATGTTGTAGGAATGTTGTAGGAATGTTATTGTAGGAGTGTTATAGGAATGTTATAGGAATGTTGTTGTAGGAGTGTTGTTGTAGGAGTGTTGGACATGGCATTAGGGTCTGTAGTCACCAGAAACGAAGATGTAGACTTGAAAAGTATCTTGGTCACAGATTTCCGCCGGCTGAACGCACCAGTACCCCCACTCTTCTGGTTTTCCTCAAACTCCTTCACCTCAGTTTCCGTGTTGAGCTTGGAAATGTCGATTCCCGTCTTCAAAAGATCCTGGTACATGTCCAACTTCTCAGGAGAAGGCTCCTCATGACACAAGAATATTCACCATAGGACACTACGGATTCTCCTTGGTTAGGTCTAGGGCTCATAGTTTTGCCAGAGTTTCCAGAGGTTTTTGCCATAGCAACATATGGATACAATTTTACAGCCATGCTAATTCCCAAAATACCCTCTCCATCCGACACAACAATGTAGTCAATACCCTTATCCTCTCCGTAGACAGCGAATCTTTTGTCAATTTCCTCAGACTTTTTAATATCCAAGAGCCAGACCTCTGGCTTTCTAAAGCAGTTCCAGTAGGCTGAAATGGTGTCTCCCTCTGATGGAGTGTAAATGATGGGAAGCATTTCTCGAATATGTCTACACACAAGCTCATAATAAAGCACCTTTTTCTGAATCCTCATACTGGTATAGAAGTTACGTACTGGTACAGAAGTCAAATACTGATACAGAAGTCTTTCTTGGCCAATGGTGTCTTCAAGTACTGGAACTGTACATATGCTCTGTCCACCTGCTCGTCCAAGCTATTGGCTGACCCTGGAAGGAAAGCAAGCCGTTGAACCCAAAAGTAATCCTCTCCTTCTAATTAGTACCCTTTTGACTAGCACTATCAATTACACCATTGTACCAATATCTCTTGGTGCCACGTCATACAAAACCCTCATTGTTATTGTTATCGTGCTGAGTTTTGCACCCATGTCTTCTCCTCCAAAGGTATTTGTAACTCAGTTTCCTATTTGGGAGTCATAGACTAAGGACACTAAAGAAGTACTACAAGTGAGAATTTAGTACTATACACTATGAACGCTACTCTATTAGTACTATACACTACACTAAACCAAACCATACTGCCTTATACTTTACTCTACTCCAAGATAGTACTCTACTCCAAGATAGTACTCTACTATTTCAGTATTTTAAGCCTACGCTGTATAATCCCAACAATAGCCATTCACTGTGCCGCACCTCCACCATCATTGCACAACCAAAATGGAATGTGATGAACTCAAGGACCAGGATGAATGTGATGAACTCAAGGACCAGGAGAGAATGTGGAGAGTTTTCCCTACCTTTGCACCTAGCAACACCCGTTGAAAAGGCAACTCCGTCGTCAAATACTAGATAAACCCGTACACCCATAAGATTCCTCTTTCTGGGGAATCATCAACAAAAAAAAACATACTAAACAGAGAACCTGATGTAACAACAAGAATCTAACAGTATACTCTATACTATAATACACTACTACTCTACTACAGTATTTTGTATTATAATACTCATAATGTTTGGGATTTTCCCGTTCGATACCTCTGGGGTATTATCACTTGGCCCTAGCAAACTCATTCATTTGACTCTGCCATCACAATGGACTATATTTTTTCAAGGCATTTCCTACCTCAGTGTAATTTTATAGGCGAATGTGTCACTATTCCCCAACAACTTTCTAAGGACTCTTCCATGTTCACCCCATGTTCACTAAGATTCTCTGATGACAATAGCTAAATTTGGGAGAGTATTATTGAGCTGAATCACGCTAGCTATAGAATTAGTGGAAAAAAAAATCAACGTCAACACCTCTGTGCTTGCGGAACGATTCTCATTTCAGTCTCATTTCAGTCTCATTTCAGTCTCATTTCAGTCTCATTTCAGTCTCATTTCAGTCTCATTTCAGTCTCATTTCAGTCTCATTCAGTCTTATTTCAGTCTCATTCAGTCTTATTTCAGTCTCATTCAGTCTCAATTTTATATTATGCATAAAATTGAAGCACCGGGATTCTTTGAAAACACACATTGGTCAAAGAATTAATACAAATGGTTAATCGTTTTTTGTACATATCCACAGGAAAGCATGCGCATGCTGGGCACCTGGCTGGGTACCTTGATTGAACAGAATTCTGGTGAAGGTGTAAGCAAACACTGTTCCTTCACTCAAAAGGCCCAGGAATGAGTAAAACTTTTGATTGGTCACCTTGTTAGTTTCATCAAAGCGGAATTTCTTACCGAAGCAGTTCGTTCATTCCCACTTGTTCAACAAAGGAAGAAGGAAGAATCATTCTCTGTAATTAGTACCTTTTTGACCAACACTGAGTAGTACCTTTTTAATCACCAATTAGTTCCATTTCAACCAATACTAATTGTTGAGAGTTACATACACACTCCCACAATTTAGTAATCTGACAGTCAATGCTTGGGCAAAACTAGGATTCCCTTGGTATGGCACAGTCTATGAACAAACTGCACATTAAACACATTAAAGTGTGTAAGCTGACATCTTCATATGAGGTTATGAAAGGCAAATTGAGTTCTTGAGCATCTCTAAATCAGAAGGTTTCTTGCTTGATTTGTTAACTTGGAGCTTCAGTTCCTGCATCGGTTCCGTTGCTGACCTTCTGCTAAGCGAGTGTTAAAAGAATGACTGCATTCACTGACTTCACAATGACCTCTCATAATGTTATTGTTGCTATTATTTTGTGAATAAACAATGGAATGACTTAAAAGGTGGGGCCAGAATTTGGTACATGGAACAGATGGAACAGTGGAACAGTGGAACAGACAGAATGGAACAGACAGAATGGAACAGACCCAAACAGAATGGAACATACTTGAATATCACCAGAATCTTGAATAAGCAGTGATTTGAAGACCTGTTGATCTCAAAGACCATCATCGCTTTATTGAGCAGTGGAACGCAACGAAAGTGGTAAGCAACGAAAGTGGAACGGCTATGGATAGTCAGGGTCATAGGCAACCATAATATAATTGAATCATCATATCCATATGTTTAGACAAAAAAACAGATGGAATAGGACATTGGAACAGACAGAATGAAACAGATAACAAGCATGATAGAACAAAATGAGTTAATATGAAATCATATTGGAATGATTGAATAAGCTCTGACATTGATATGAGTTCAAACTCAATTGTCTTTTTGATGGTATATCTTAGTCCAGTTCAGTAAATGTCTTTTGATTGGGCTAGTCTAGATTAGCCCTGGTATTGGCTCTATTGGTACCTCAATGGCGCCTCAAGACTTCTTTGGATATCATCCAGATGTTCAATTTCAGTCAGTATTCAGTATTCAGTATTCAACGTCCAGTGTGAGTGTTCAATGTCCAGTGTGAGTGTTCAATGTCCAGTGTGAGTGTTCAATGTCCAGTGTGAGTGTTCAATGTCCAGTGTGAGTGTTCAACGTCCAATGTGAGTGTTCAATGTCCAGTATCAGTCAATATTCAGTATTCAACGTCCAATGTGAGTGTTCAACGTCCAGTGTGAGTGTTCAATGTCCAGTATCAGTCAATATTCATGTTGATGGATGCTCTGAGTATTAAAGAAAGCCCGGCAAATTGTAGTTCTTGGATCACGATATTATCGAGACATAATAAGCTTGGAATAAACAAAGTTTCCAAACAATCAACCCGGAAACTCAAAGCTCGGGCTTTGTTTCTGCTTCTGACGAACGAGTTTCAACGACTTCTTTTTCTATAGAAGGTTTAGCTGTCTCCATACTCTCTCTCTCTGTCTCAACTCCTGTTTCTGAAGCAATAAATAGAAATGACTTCATATTGAACTTCTTTCAATTATCTCCAATTCTTCTTTTATATTCGAATTTGACTCATTTCAATCTCCTCACACTTTTTATATATTCAAGCTTTCGTCTGATCCATTATCGAAGTTCTTAACCTGAAGTCATAACCTGAATCTCATAAACATGAGTCTTGAATGAAGTCTTAACTTACCCCTGACCATCCCTGCCTTCCTCTTCAACTCATATAAACATTGATGTCATAAACATGCATTTTTAACATGGGTATTGACCTTAAGTCTTGTTGAAAGCTGAACAGTCTTGGCCTGAATTCATGAATTCTTGTTGAAGTTCTTAAGTTGACCTGGCCAAAGGGTATTAGCTGATGTTTAGATGTTAAGTTCAGTTGTATTCTTTCATGTAGTTGTTCAGCTGTATTCTTTCATGTAGTTGTTCAGTTGTTCAGTTGTTCAGTTGTTCAGTTGTTCAGTTGTATTAGTTCATGTTCAGTTGTTCAGTTGTTCAGTTGTTCAGTTGTTCAGTTGTATTAGTTCATGTTCAGTTGTTCAGTTGTTCAGTTGTTCAGTTGTATTAGTTCATGTTCAGAGGTTCAAAGGTTCAGAGGTTCATGTTAATTTATTCGTTGCTTAGTTGCTCAGTTGATAGTTCATTTCAAGTCGATGGTTCAGTTGATTGGTTGCTCAGTTGTGATTCAGGGATAAATGAGTAGTTGTTGATTCGCATCTTTGTCTTTGGATCTACGCCACGCACTTGTTCCCCTCGCTGCGTTTGCTCGTTCACTGCGTTCGCTCTTTAGCTGCCTTCCCACAAACTCGCACACTCGCACACTCGCACACGCACTTGGGAGTTTCGCGCCATTCCCTAATTAAACCTTTGATCTTTAATTGATAAGTTATGAATGTGTTGCAACCATCAGTGCGACTCCCATAATTCATACCCCTACACTCAATTACACAATTTTTGCACCAACTGTACACCAATGTACCAATATACACCAATATACACCAATGTACACCAATATACATGTATGAAAACTATAAATAGATATACTTTATGTTAGATCCACTATAGGCAGGCATTTCCCATAGAGGTAGTATGAAGCCTACGCTGTCCAATTCTACTAATGCCATCATAGTACTTCCTACAAAGATGAAAACTTCACCATTGTTCTGATGGAGAGTTATTAGATGCTCCTTTCTCTTCAAAGTTATAAAGGCCGCTCTGGCTCCTGTAATGGTGATAAGGAAATAGGTAACTACATGGAAATGCCTATCAAAATCTATGAACGTAGCTATGTACTAGAAAGATAGGCAGAAATAAAAGGCCGATTCATGTCGAATCGTGACAATCAAAAAACCTATGGCCTTATTAACCTGAGTGCCGACCTTGACATTGGCATTGACCTTGACATTGGCATTGACCTTGACATTGGCATTGACCTTGACATCCAGTCACCTAACCAAATCAGTGGTTGTTATTTCCAGCATCACGAGGCAAGAGGTAGACTTCGCCTTTATCGCAAAGTTCTGCATCAATGGGATAGCTTGTGTACAGGTGGAAAGAATTCCTTTTGGGGTCGTGACAGTAGTAAAGCTTTGGCTTAATGATCATTCCACGGCCGTCCAACTCAAAGCGTGTTGCAGTGACCGTAGGGCCAAAAGCAAGCGTTGGTCCATAGAAGCCAACGTCGCCCGAGTTACGTACACCTTTGGTCTCGACATAACCTTGGTGGGAAGAAAACTCAGGAGTATGTTCGTTAGATGGGTTGGTGGAAAGGATAGTGAAACCTGGACCGGGAGCGACAGTGAGAGGGATAAAGTGGTTGTCAACTTTTCTAAAGAAGACGAGCCTGGTGGATTCGGCCCACACTGAGGCCACGAGGAGGAGGAAGAAGAGGAGAGATTGCATGAAGATGATGATTTAAAAAGAGAGAGGGATATTGAGTCCTTGAATATAAAATATATAGTGCAGTCAGAGTCAGTACTTCCATATTAGGGGTTAATGGAGTCAGAGTCAGCTGTTTTACTCTAGTCGTTAAGTGAGCTGTTGTATCTTAGTGGTTGATGGAGTTAGCTGATACCTTATGGCACCCATTGTTTAGTCTATTGTGGCCTGCATATGCGAGTGGTGAATTTTCGGTACCCCACTCAGGGTCGTACCTAAATTAGCCTCCCATTGTTCTCTGCACATAGTGTACAGTACTATATACATGTAAAAAAGAAGACTCATCATTAGACTGAAAAAATATGTGGTCTATTATAAGACCATAACAGTGGTGATACCGAGTGACAGTGAGTGAATGCTGATACTCAGTAATAAGACTATGACAGTGACTGATATTGACTGATGGTATTGACTACTAATGTGACTACTAATGTGACTACTAATGTGACTACTAATCTGACTAGGGGTCTGGAAAGTATTGAGTGGCAATGGTAATTGATGATTGATGGACCGATAAGACCGATTAGTCAATGGAATGCTCACCTGATGGCTCATACCATGTGCCCCTTTATCTGAGATGGTGATTATTTGAGTAGTACGTTAAAATGGCCCGACCTGTAACCTTATCCAAGATAGGATTGTGAATAATGGGCTATTATTGAAAATTACTAATACAGATATATAGCAAATAACAAACCACTTTCTTATTAGGATTGTATTATCAGGTCATCTAAACTTATATGCAGGTACAGCTATTATTAAGAATCAATTCAGGTTCTCGGTAAACATCAGTACCTCTAAACTAGTTAATATTGGTGGGTCTGGTGTCGGGAGATATCTTGGTATGTTCTCCCTCAGTTGAAATATATTTTTGGTGGTATAGAATACCGGGAGCTTGTCCTTTTATATTGGGGTGAGCCTTCACATGACTTCAGTCACATGAGTGACCGAGGTCTCAGGAAAACATGGAGCCGCGACTCTTGTTTCTCAACAGATCAGTTTAAAGATCCATGAGGGTTTTTCAAGGTCTCGATCATTACAAGAGCATTCTTAGCATCCTTCTTGTTGAACACGAACAATCCCTGGAGCTATGCGGTGGTGACTTTTCCCAAAAGTCACAATTCTTTAAATTTGGAGACGAACTGCTTACAGAGATCATGCTCTTTCTCGTAGAATCTCATGAACATGCATTCAACCTGCGATTTGAAAGCATTGTTGATCATGACCTTGTAGTCGATTCTTCCCGGACGCAACAAGGCTTGATCCAATTTCTCCGGGTGGTTGGTGGTCATGAACGTGATGCATTCGTCAGCACTGGCCACTCCGTCCAAGACATTGAGAAGCCCGGAAAACGTGACTCCACTCTGGTGGCCCTGGTCCGATGTTTGCGCTCCTTCGTTGAAGGCCGCATCGATATCATCCAATAAAAGAATAGACCTCTCAAGGATATGGTTCATAAGGTGGTTGAGTCGATCGTCCCTTTAAGTTGTTCTCAGATAAATTGAGAATGCAGGTGTTATAGTCTGGCTCACCCGCAAATGCTTGGATATAGGCCTTTTTTTTCCACTGCCAGGTAGGCCATACAAAAGGTATCCTCTGCGGTAGGGGATACCACGGCTATGGTACCAATTTCCATTGGTTAAAAAATCTTTACCAGACTGTAAAAAAATATCACCATTTTATTCAAAGCATTCAGAAGGCTATGGCTACCAGGAAATAATCTTAAAATATCAGAATACGAATGTAATTGCAAGTGGTTATAAATGTGGTTTTGAGCCCTGAACTACATACCCCGAAACGCACTCAAGTCCAAAATTTAGTCAGAAAAGCCAAAACTTGATCAAAAAAAACAGAGCTAATTAGAACTTAGTCTCCAAAGATTTGAAATTTAATACAAGAATTTGACCTGAATCCAACACAGTATTTATAATTGTTGAACATATAAGATGTGCTGACCCGTGTATGCAGGCAAACACATTACCTGCAGTACAACAGAATTGGACAAGCCTCATAAGGTTCCGAGGAACGCATGAGTGCAGACTAATATTGTAAATGGGTCTTGGAGTTAGAAGTAGTAAGGTTTGACTTTAGGCAAGCTATTACCAAGTCTACACCCAAAAGCAAGGAGTCCAATGAATCCTAAGTATATATAGAAGAGATTCCACTCTAGGTTGAGCGGTATTACTAGTGACCACAAGACGGATTGCCTAGTACAGATTAGTAGCACAAATAAGAACCTAAGAATGATAAAGTCCAACAAAAATAAAATAATGGCTAAAGTCTATGTGAAAATGGTGTACGGGTGCGCACGCATCCTAATAATTTCTCTCATCATCTTTAACTGCGATCTGCAACCCGTTCGCAATCTACTTTAAATCAACCATCTACCCACTAAAACCACCAACCAGCCCCCCCTAAAATACAACTTAGTATGGGTATGTTGATGTTGAGACAGATCCGATACTTTTCCCGGGTTTCTGGTAACCCTCAGATATTCCTCCACGAAAAAGCTGGCAAGTACGTAGCCAACCTAACGGCCAACCCAAATTCATTGGCCATTGGAACGTCTCCATACCAGAAAATCAGCCCTAGCACGTTCCAACCAAACAAACAGTTTCTTCAAGAGCTTCATAAGAACATCGGGGCCTCCGTGCACCAGGATTTCAGTTTCATCATGGAGGCAGGCGTCAATGCCCTGACCTATATGCCCATCTACGACTTTCGGGAAACTCCCAAGTACTCCCGCATTCCCAATGTGGATGATATTTTTGGCTACGTGTTGGTGGACCAGAAGGGAAAGATTGTACCGGGCACCTATGAGCCCAACGATCTATACCGAGTGTGCAACAGTAGTGGGCTACCCAAGTTGAGCGACCATCTCCACGAGAAGATGGTGGAGGTCACTCGCAAAGAATAAAAGGATCAAGGGGTAGTGTGTATATGATGGGTGGGGTTATTATTTCTACTACCACTCTACTACTACTACTATTATGTACTGTTAGATTCTTGTTGTTACGTCAGGTACTCTGTTTAGTATGTTTTTTTGTTGATGATTCCTCAGAGGGAGGAATCTGAGGTATTTAAGTATTTATCAATGGCGTTGCCTAGTCAACTGGTTGTTGTTATGTGCTTGGCTTTTCAATAGTCATCATAGAGTAAAATTAGACATAATACCATACTGAATTATTTAGTTTTTCGGACAAACTAGTATGATGAATAATTATGAGCACTGATCCCGTTACCGTATTCAATAGCTTGACCGGAATTGGCCGGAATTGAAGGCCGCGGCCGGAATTGTCCAACTACAGGACCTTCAAAAGTCCACCACACAAAGATTCTCGACTCCAAAAATATGCATTACAAAGTCCGGAATTTCAGGAATCCAACAAATCAAGTTTCATCAAATTCTCTTGAAAAAAAGGTCGTTTGCGTTGGGCCTTTTTGTACTGAGGTAGCCTGGTGTACGGGTGTTTCGTCGCTTTCGCAACCCCCGGTTTATCCCCAGTTCCGGCCATCCTAAATCAACGGTACTTAAATGCCATCTTACCTTAACCAATTCCACATCGACATCCGTACCCAAATTAATAATTAGACTAATTATAGACTGCAGAAATGTTACCGTGAGTATTAGCATAAAAAAAGTTGTAGGAGGTATAGTAGAGGAGTATTTTTTCAGTTGGAATAGAGTGCGTAATCAGACATGGATACACCACTCTGTTTATCATGTTCGATGATTCCTCAGAAGGAGAAGTCAGAGCTATTAAAGTATGTTGGACAATGGCATCGCCTATTCAACTGATTGTTGATAAGTGCAAAGGGGGAAAACTGTCCACATTCCATCCTGGTCTTCGAGTTCATCACATTCATCCTTGTACCTCCTCCAATGATGGTAAAGAAGTGGCTCAATGGAATGGTCATTATTAGGATTAGACAGTGTAGGCTCAAAATATATCAATAGGTAGAGCACTACCGAATTTGGATCTAACAATAGTAGTATCTGGTAGTATCTGGTAGTATCCAGCAGTACAGTAGTAGTAGTAACCAGTAGTAGTAACCAGTAGTAGTAGTAGTAGTAGTAGTAGTAGTAGTAGTAGTAGTAGTAGTAGTAGTAGTAGTAGTAGTAGTAGTAGTAGTAGTAGTAGTAGTAGTAGTAGTAACCAGTAGTAGTAGTAGTAGTAGTAGTAGTAGTAGTAGTAGTAGTAGTAGTAGTAGTAACCAGTAGTAGTAGTAGTAACCAGTAGTAGTAATAGTAGTAGTAGTAGTAGTAACCAGTAGTAGTAGTAGTAACCAGTAGTAGTAATAGTAGTAGTAGTATAGAGCCATAGGGTCAGGGCTAGGGTTGGCACAGTCAGCGTAAGCACAGTATGCGGTAAGAAGACCTGTCGCGGCGAATGGGGTGAGGGCAGAAATTGCAGCCAAAATGTAGCGTGCGACTGCGTACGTCAATGAGTACACCGAGTGAAAAAGGGCGCAGAAAAATCCAGCGAGAGCGAAGATGGATTCGACAATAAATCATATTATGGTGAGGTAAAACCAGATGAGGAGGGAGCCTTTAATAGGTGAGTTGGCAACGAAAGGGGTTGTGGATGATGCGATGAATGTTGATTTTGGGGAAGACGGAGACCCTTTAAGGGTGGCGACAAATTCCATAGCTCCGGTACCAAGGGAAAGAGCCAAGTGGTGATTAGCCATGACAAAGGTCAATCCATAATAGATGAAAACGCCCAAAGAATTGTTTTCGACAAGAGTAACACGGTTGGGTGATTTGACCGCCATGTTAGATTCGAGTTACTTCAGGTACTCTGTTTATTATGTTTTTTGGTTGATGATTTCCCAGAAGGAGAAATCTGAGCTATTTAGGTATTTGAAAACTGTCTCGCCTAGTTAACAGGTGTTGTTAGTTGCAAAGGGAGAAAACTCACCACATTCGATCCTGGTCCTTGAGTTCATCACATTCATCCTGGTCCTTGAGTTCATCACATTCCATTTTGGTTGTGCAAAGATGGTGGAGGAGTGTCACAATGAAATGGCAATTGTTAGGATTAGACAACGTAGGCTCAAAATACTAAAATAGGAAACACTAACGATGGTGGATATTACTCTATAGTATGCTACTTTATACTTTAGATCATAAAAGTCTAAATACTCCCAGTCCTCTACTCTACTCTACTCTACTCTACTCTACTCTACTCTACTCTATACCTCTCTACTCTACTCTACTCTACTCTATACCTCTCTACTTTATACCACTCTACTTTATACCACTCTACTTTATACCACTCTCTACTATACTGCTTACTACTCACTACTTACTTATACTAGTATAAGTCATAATCTATATTATATTTTGGTAGATTAGAGAGTGTTGTTTCATACTACTTTATTGAAAAGTATCAAGTTAGCATTTTCCGTGACTCTTAAAATGGCCATTAGAATTAGACAGCGTAGGCTTAAAATACCTCAATAGCTAGAGCACTACCTATGGTGAATCTAACAATGGGCCAGTAGTGTGTTAGGAAACGATTTCACAAGGATACTGAGATGCAAGGTATCCCGGTCGGGTAACACTTGCATAATACGTGCAGATGTTTCATGTATATACAGGGTTGCATACAACCAGTGTATATAACAGTGAGGTTTTCCTCCCTTGGATAAATCAGGGAGTTCCTCGTCTATTCTAGGTTCAATACATACCATGATAAACTACAGGACGTAAGGAAGACGTCCATTATAGGGCTCACAGGTCCCTGCTACTGTTGAGTCCTAACATAGTGAAGAATGGTCTAAGTATGGCTATATACTTAAATTTCATATATGAAGATGATCTACTTACGGGCTATAGGGACTTAGTATATGTGCTTAGTATGAGTGCTTAGTATATGAGTATGTATAAGTGCTTAGTATATGTACTTAGTATACTTTTTAAGTACTGACCATTATTACCGACTTAAAATACCCACTATAATTACTGATAATGACGTTACCCCCAGTGGAGTAGCGAGTCATTGGGTAGCACCGAGCTCTGGTTAAACTCGCTGGGAAAAACATAATACAGTGTTTTTTCAAAATAATTCAAACCAGTGCGACAAAATGTTTCGAACCACACTAGCAAAATTAAATAAACCAATAATTCAAAATGTTTCGTACCGCTTCGCACATCCTTTCAAACCAAATGGCGTAATGTTTCACACCAACTTTCATTAGAATTCAAACTCTGAAATCCTAAATCTGGACGATTGCCTCATATGTACTACATTTGGGAGTCTTGCAGTACCAATCAAGGGTCAAAACGGACGGAACTGAACTGAACTGGTCTGGGTTCTTTGTTATCCTGTATATAACAACTGGTTAGGGGTGTACGAAACTTTTTGAATTATTGGTTTGAAACATTTTTCTAGTGTGGTTCGAACATTTTGTCGCGCTAGTTTGAACCATTTAGTCGCACTGGTTTGAGTAATTTTGAAAAACACTGTATTTGTTATGTTCTTTTAATACATTTATGCCCAAACTCCTATATTCGTTGATGGTTCCTCAAAGAGGAACCGAGGTGGTTTATATAACTTTGAGAGAAGCGTGGAATCGAAAAACTCTCCACCAGAACAATGGTAAGGATTGTTCTGGAATATTCGAAAGGGTTCATCTATGCACGAAGTGCCCTGATGGCCAAACGCCGTATCACCATTGTAACCATCGGACTGACAGACTTCATAATACCTTCATAGGCAGGGCCCTGCCTATGGTGGATCTAACAGTATTATGTATAAAACGATAAGGAGGTATAACTTTATATAAATTAATTTTGGTGTAGAATATATTTTCTAATACGATTTTTCTGATACTAATTTTCTAATACTAATTTTCTAATACTAATTTTCTAATACTAATTTTCTAATACGATTTTTCTGATACTAATTTTCTAATACTAATTTTCTAATACTAATTTTCTAATACTAATTTTCTAATACTAATTTTCTGATACTAATTTTCTGATACTAATTTTCTAATATTAATTTTCTAATATTAATTTTCTGATACCAATTTCCTAATATTAATTTTCTGATACTTATATGTGACCTTTGAAATATCATTGTTTATCTAAGTTCGACTAAATCAGGTTTTTGCACTACAATACAGTGTTTTTCAAAACTATTCAAACCAGTGCGACAATATGTTTCAAGCCAGTGCGATAAAATGTTTTGAACCAAGAAGCCAGAATGGTTCAAATCAATAATTCAAAATGTTTCGCACCCCTTCACACAGTCTTTCAAACCAAATGGACAAGTTGAGGTATACAGGATAAAAAATAAGGAAATCAGTTCATGTTCCGTCCGTTCCGTTTTGACCCTTGATTGATACTGCAAGACTCCTAAATATAATACAGAAAGACTCCTAAATATAATACAGGAAGACTCCTAAATATAATACAGAAAGACTCCTAAATGTAGTACAGCAAGACTCCTAAATGTAGTACAGCAAAACTCCTAAATGTAGTACAGGAAGACTCCTAAATATAGTACATATGAGGCAATCTTCCAGATTTAAGATTTCAGAATACTTAGTTTCTTCAATGAATGAAAATTGGTGTGAAACATTACGCCATTTGGTTTGAAAGACTATGCGAAGGGATACGAAACTTTTTGAATTGTACCATGTGTTGGAACGCGCGACATGTGACTGATGAACTTAAGAGACCAGTATATGTGCGAGTACTGCATGTTCATGCCAAGCAATACAGATGAAACAATGTTGAGTATTGGTGAACAAGAGACAAAGGTAGAGCCAAGGCTCTATGGGCTTTCGTCTAGCTTTCGTCTAGCTTTCGTCTAGCTCTCGTCTAGCTTTCGTCTAATTCTGAGCATTGTCTTGGAGAAGACAATGTAGATGAGAGAGATTGACGAAGGAGAGAGACCGTTTGGGAGTTCCCGGGACTAACTATATAAAGCAAGGATCCTGCTCAGTGTTGAGCGGCATCAATGGAAAATGGAGATCCCGAACTCACTACTTTACATAGCAATAGAGTTACAAGACAGATGACAGAACTGATTACCCAAGTCGCTCATTTGAGAGAGTTATTGAAGTCCAACTATATAACGGTTCCTGTATACCAATTGGTATATGCTAACGTTCAACAGCATGATCCAAAAAAATGGTTTGAGACAACTGAAAACTCGGACTGAAATACCATATGAAATCTCCATCTCCATCTCCATCTCCATATGAAACCTCCTTAGTAACTGCGTCTGTTGAATTTAATATCTGTTGCTTTCAACTTGTGTTTTAGTATATATTAATATACAGGGATATGTAAGTTATACCTTACAAGACCAAAGAGCTAAAACGGGGCCTTTGCTAGTCTTGTACTATTTTGGTTGTCAAAGGTCAGCACATCCCTATTGTCCTGGCAGCACAGTGGAATGACCATTATTAGGATTAGACAGTGTAGGCTCAAAATACTGAAATAGGTAGAGAACTAAGGAAGGTGGATCTAACAATATACTATATAGTATAAACTACACTACTACAGTACACTATACTACACTACACTACAGTACACTATACTACAGTACGCTACCCTATACTACACTACTACACTACACTACACTACTACACTACTACAGTACACTATACTACACTACACTACACTACTATACTACAGTACGCTACACTATACTACACTACACTACACTACACTACACTACACTACTACACTACACTACACCACGTCAAGACGAGAGAACGTGGATGTAAACCTCAACACGAGAACAAGTTCTATGAGAATGAATGGTCATTGTTAGAATCGGACTTCGCAGGCTCAAAATACCTCAATAAGTACTAACTACAGTGGATCTGCCTAACGATTTTGAAAGCATTGGTTATTTTCAAATGGATGATTTTGTATCCCAAGCAGTTGAAAAGACAAAATAGAAAACTACCCGGCTGCAAATTTGGATCTCTATCAAAACCAACAAATTAGGAAGTGATTCCATTACTGAGAGACTACTTGAACTAGTAATACCCAACCATTCTAAACTACTATTTCAACTACTATTGACGATATTATACTACTACTGACTACTGATCATACTATACTTCTGAACAATCAGTGACAAAGCTGGAAAATGAAGATGTTGGTGTGATTGGTTCTCCAAATCCAGTTGATCTTGTGGATAATTCCAAGAACCAAAAGGATAAAATTGAGGAAACAAATACTCCAACTGAAAAGAAGAAAGATAAGCATGTGAATTACTCCGAAAACTCCGAAAATTCAGTGAAAAATCCTAAAACTCTTGTGGATGAGCTTAAAAATTCTCAGGAACCTAATTATCTTACGAGTTACCAGTTCCTACCCTATATTTTGTGACACGTGCCCGGCTCGAATGCGACTGGTATCATTGCCGCAAATTACCACTCACTTACTACTGTCTAACAATAGTCTGCAGGTCCCATTAATCTCGGGCATGTAAGTATCTCATGTTGAGAGAAACAAGAGTCGCGGCTCCATGTTTCCCTGAGACCGCGGTCACTGATGTGACTGAAGTCGTGTGAAGGCTCACCCCAATATAAAAGGACAAGCTCCCGGTATTCTATACCACCAAAAATATATTTCAACTGAGGGAGAACATACCAAGATATCTCCCGACACCAGACCCACCAATATTAACTAGTTTAGAGGTACTGATGTTTACCGAGAACCTGGATTGATTATTAACATCTCACTTGTCCGCATACAACATACCCACGAAGTACCTTGCATCCGTACACGCTAGGTACTCGTTGACAGTTGCTGTTCCAAGTTCCGTGTTCCAAGTTGCGAGTTCCAAGTTCCAAGTTCCGTGTTCCGTGTTCCGTGTTCCAAGTTCCGTGTTCCGTGTTCCGTGTTCCAAGTTCCAAGTTCCAAGTTCCGTGTTCCGTGTTCCGTGTTCCGTGTTCCGTGTTCCGTGTTCCGTGTTCCGTGTTCCATAGTTCTTCTTCAATCATTAGGAATTTCTTCTCTGCCTCAAGTTCGCAATAGGAAAGACGACCACTATTCACCAAAAACAAAAACAAAAAAAAGAATACAGCAGAGAAATCAAGAGAAAGCTTCGAATCTCACAACGAAGATCCCCAAATTTCATCCAAATCATGCGTTATCTTCTTCAACAATCTCTGCTCCAGTTTCTCGTCCAATTTCACTTCCTGATTCCTGTCCAATTGTATTTCCTGGTTCCTTTCCAGTTTTTCTTCCGGTTTTTTGTCCGAAATCTCCTCTAATGATTCATTCAGCACCTTCTTCACCATCTTGAACGGTTTCTTCGCGGCAATTCTCGTTTGCTCTGGCTTCTTAGGCGAAGAAAGAAGATAAAGCTCTACCATAGTACAATCGGAGTTGGAATGTTTGCTTCCCACCTTAATGTCTTTCGTGTCGTTGAGGTGGGAAGGACACAAGTAAAAGTCATCATTGGTGACCTTCTGATTTTCGTCAACATAAACGGAATCGCGAAGATAATATGGCCCAAAGCTAAACTTGCCACCATATATGCCCATGTAATCATCTGAACCCGAATAGAGGTATTTATCTTTGCGAAAAAGCTCAGTTGGCTCTGCCCATTGGCCTGAAGACAAAACCAGGACTCTTATATTAGCTGTTTGCTGATCCAAGTAAGTGCCTAGAGGTTGCATAGTGCCGTTTAATTTCATGTAGAAGGTCATTGGGGTTTCAGCCCATGCGCTGGCGGTCATAAGGGAAGAGATAAAGTAATATGAGACTTTCATGACAATGATGTTATTGGGAACACAATTCTATGGTCTGTTCCCTATTTATGGGTCACCAAGAAATACCATATTGAATGTTTAGGGAATAATTCGGTTAAAATTTCTCATCTCATAGGCCATCCAAGGGGCAATCAAGGGTCATTCAAGGGGCATTAAAGGGTCATTAAAGAAGAAAAATGGTATATTGTGGAAAATATTCCCGCATATAACACTAAATACCTGCACAAGAAATGGAAATCCTGCATCTCCATCTCTCACCTCCAGAAAGTTTACCCCGGTTTCAATTGCGGATCATGACAGGTATTCCTTTTCAAAGTCATTCTCAGTCTTTTCAGTTTTATTTTTCAGATTCAATCTCAGATTCATTTTTCATTCTTTTCGGTTATTTTTCAGATTTGTTCAGATTTGTTCAGATTTATTCAGATTTGTTTTCAGATTCGAATGACATTTTCCGTGTCAATTTTGACTTTCTTCACTTTTCAAATCTCAATTTGAACGACTCACACTCTCCATCGGCCAACATCACTGGAATTTGTTGGAACCGACCGGTACCATGCTTGTGGTCATTATTGAAACACCAGTCGGACTTTCCGCCGTAAGAAAGCGTTTTTTCGGCGTCATCGTACGAAAACTGGTACTGCAGACGCTGGTTTTGCAGGTTACAGAAGATTTCGCCATACTCATTGACTCCACAAACGCCTTTGGACGAGATGAGATTCTCTCCACCAAACTGCAGCTCCTCCACACGGAACGAAGCACACGTGTCATACAGATACCACTGGCCATTACTGATAAGACATCCTGGATTATGGGATAAGGTCACGTGGCCATGCTTTTTCTCAGGATTTCCAGGATTTCCAGGATTTTTTGGCGGCTGTTCTCCCTTTGGAATAAACCGAATCCCCTCCTTAGGGCAATTGGAGCTGGCCAGGGAGTCCACCTGCACAAACTGCTGCGCCCGCAAGGGACCCTGGAGGTGGTGGTAATACCAAACCTCTTGCAAGGCCTGGTCACGGTTGCACTTAAAGTAGACTTTATGACCACCGAATCCTGCACTTAAAGCATCAGAGATCTGGTCCCGTGTATATGTTTTGGACGTCGAAGGCTCAATTCCTGCTGCTTCCAAGAACTCGAAGGTGGGGTAACGGTCATATAAGTCCACGGCAATTTTGAAAAAATCATAGACGTTTTCGTTGCGCTGAAAAGAACGTCCATAACATTCGGGGTAGAGCGTCTTTATGCAGGTCGCATGCTTATTAAATTCATGGACCCACAATTGTTCATCGTCACCATTGAAATTCTTCCACGATTTCTTGATCTGGGAAAAGAGCGCCTCGTCTTTAAACTCATTCACGATGATCTCCTCAATATCTCCTTTTTTGATGTTCAAGGACCCCCGGCAGAATTGCTCATATGTGCCGTCACAATTATCAGGCCAGAGTCCATGCAAAGTGAAGGCATCGTCGGCTCCAATGGGTGGGTAATAATCCCAGAACTGGGTCTGGAGCATGATACCCCCGGGACTTTCAAAGCAGCACGCGTTGTCGATTGGGGTAGAATTGGTGCACGTGACTGGCAAGTTTAGAGGACACATTTCAAATGGCGACAAGCCTATGACTGTTTGAGCCGCAATGAGAGAAACCAAAGGCAAGAGTATGAAAAGCATGGATGTAGGGCCGAATGGGGGATCTAGTTCCGAGGGGATTATATTTCGAGGGGATTATATTTCGAGGGAATTATATTTCGAGGGGATTATATTCAAAGGAATTCGAGTTCCGAGGGAAATTGAGTTTCGAGGGAAAATGGGGAATTCCAATTGGGAAAGTATTGGCGGGAGGTACGGGTTTCTAGGCCAATCCAGTTGCCTAAAGTTAGAAATGAAGCGAAGGAATTGGGAAGAAATAAACGGTTTTAGAAAAAAAGAAGGGGGTAATAGTGGGGTTGTAAGTTTACGACACGCGCTGATATCTAAGATAGGCCGTTGGAAATATATGCAGAATATCGCCTAATAAGTATTCTACACGTGACAATTCTACACGTGACTTACATAGATATGACACACACGTGCATGAATAATAAAACTAATTGTTTATTCCGTTGAGGATATACCGTTAACCCACTTGATAACCATCATAAAAAAATAGAAGAAAACTCATTAGATGCAGTTGATGCAGAAATAGAAACGAGTGGAGCCACCCGTAGCAAAGATGCCTTTCAAAAAGATGCCTTCAAGTAGAGTGTGCTGAACACAGCCTGTCCGACTAGTATCTGTAGATGTCGGCCTTGAAAGGACCTTCCTTTGGAATGCCCAAGTACTCGGCCTGCTTGTCGCTCAAGACAGACAACTTGGCACCCAAGTGGTCCAAGTGACACTTGGCCACGGTCTCGTCCAAGATCTTTGGCAACACGTGCACACCGACGTCGAACTTGCTGTTCTTACCGAACTCTGGGAACTTGCTTCTGAACTCCTCGTTTTCGGCGTTGAACAAAGCGATTTGAGCCAAGACTTGGTTGGAGAAAGAACAAGACATCACGAACGAGGAGTGACCGGTGGCACAGCCCAAGTTGACCAATCTACCCTCAGCCAACAAGATGATGTGACGGCCGTTCTTCATCAAGAATCTGTCGACTTGAGGCTTGATGTTGACAACAGACTCGGCGTTGGCCTTCAACCAGGCGACGTCAATCTCAATGTCAAAGTGTCCAATGTTACACACAATGGCGTCCTCTGGCATCTTGGAGAAGTGCTCACCGGTGATGATGTCACGGCATCCAGTGGTGGTGACGAAGATTTGACCGATGGAAGCAACCTCCTCCATGGTGGCAACCTGGTAACCAGAGACAGCAGCTTGCAAAGCATTGATAGGGTCAATCTCGGTAACAATGACACGAGCACCCATTCCAGTCAAGGCCATGGCACATCCCTTTCCGACATCACCGAAACCAGCCACAACAGCGACCTTACCGGCAATCATGACATCGGTGGCTCTCTTGATACCGTCCACAAGAGACTCTCTGCATCCGTACAAGTTGTCGAACTTGGACTTGGTGACAGAGTCGTTGACGTTGATGGCAGGAACCTTCAATTTTCCGTCTCTGAGCATCTTGTAAAGGTGGTGGACACCGGTGGTGGTCTCCTCAGAAACACCGTAACAGTCCTCCAACATCTCAGGGTACTTCTCGTGCACCATGGTAGTCAAGTCTCCACCATCGTCCAAAATCAAGTTCAACTTTTTGTTGTCTTTGAAAGCGAACAATTGCTGCTCGATACACCACTCGTACTCCTCATCAGTCTCTCCCTTCCAGGCGAAAACGGGGATACCAGCAGCGGCAATGGCAGCAGCAGCGTGATCCTGGGTGGAAAAAATGTTACAAGAAGTCCACGTGACTTCAGCTCCCAATTCAACCAAGGTCTCGATCAAAACGGCGGTTTGGATGGTCATGTGCAAGCATCCAGCGATTCTGGCGCCCTTCAAGGGCTTGGAAGGGCCGTACTTCTTACGAATGTACATCAAACCGGGCATTTCGTTTTCGGACAATTCAATGTCCTTTCTGCCGAAGGCAGCGAGCGAGATATCTTGGACTTTGTAGTTGGTGGCAGACATTTTGGTGGGGCTGTAAAAAAGTGGGAGAAAAGGCGTGTTTATATAGCGGTGCGCACGTGCAGGAGGTAAAAATTTGGGCCGCGCGCGACACATGGGATGCGCTTGTGTGCCGGCCGAGACTTTTCTAGAGGAGGACCGGGGATTACACCCGTACACCATATAATGCATAAATCCCCGTTTGTTCCCTCCCACCATTTAAAATTGATTGACCCTCTCTGTTAGGATAATTATCACACTAACACATTCTTATATAGACTTGGTAAGTGAGTGGAGTTCCCGATGGTTTGGTTTACTTTAGGCTGGACCCTCGGAGAGTCACGTGATATGCACGATGGGGAACCGAGTCCTTCGTATATGCCTGCATACTGCAGGTTAGGGGTTTTCCGAGAAGATATGCTTATTTGGAACCAGGGAACGAGGTGTGTAGTGTAAAGTGTAATTTCCGGGAGTTTACGAAGGTTTTTGTAGCGATGTCGGAACTGGATATACGCGCCGGAACTACGTAATCCGGCCTTGCAATCCGGCCACGGTCACGTGATAACCACGTTGCAAAACGCATCCTTCTAGATGCAGGTTTCGAACGCTTTTTTAGAGGTTATCCCAGGTGTAAGGTGTTTCCGAAATTACAGAAAGTATATATATTGTACGAATCCCGAAATTCATTTATTCAGGTGGAGGATACAATGACCTAAGTCAATAGGTCGGAACTGGATATAGGGCCCGGAATAGGTAATTCCGGCCTTGAGAATGGGCCATGGTCACGTGAAATCCCCCCACTAAACCCATTCCCACTATAGCAGCACACATGCCCATGATTCGGGGACCTCAAGAAAGTATATTTATCTTGGAGCAAACAAGAATCAGAAATTGGCATTGAATTTTGAAGTTCTCTGTTGTTTTTTTTTTCTTTTTGGGAGGATAAAACGACCTAAGTCAATAGGTCGGAACTGGATATAAGCCCCGGAACTGACCATTCTCATTTATCGGATTTACGCGAATAGATGCCCACAATCTGCTACTACTGTATACTTAGACTAGTACTCTAATGAACTACTCTATACTTTAGACTAACACTCTAATGAACTACTAGTGTAAACTTTGGTCCCCGAGGGTGCCAGTGCACAGTATATCTTCATTTTCCTGATTCTCTTTATTCCTGTATTCCTTCAGTCCTTCAAGACTAGACCCGCAGAGCCGGTATTTTAAATACACCCTCCTTCCTCTTTACCTCCTTTTTTGAACTTCTGATGGGTCACTAGATCTCACATGTCAACAATGAGGTAGTCCTATTTACTATATTCATTCATCGCTAATTCCTCTCCCTAGAGTACCTGTCTTAATTTATATAGACTAGTCCTGCAGAGAGGAATAGAGGTCTTAAATGAGGGCCAAAAGGGGCCGCTCAACCTCTGGTCGACCAATACCGTATTTCAACATCCACGTAGGTGGTTTACTACCCATAGTGGGTCTATCAGATTTGATATAGTTAGAATATGTTCAATTTATTTATTTTTCTTTTTATTATTTTTTTTCTTTCTTTTATTTTTGTTTTTAATTCAAATCATTATTATAATTATACAAGATATGTTAAATTCTTGAATACGTTTCAAACTTGGAGTTATGTTCATTCGTTGATGGATTCCCAATAAGTGAGAATCCAGGTGATTATATAGCGAACCGGTAAATACCGGAGAAGTGAAGCAAAGCGGTTAAATGCCATGTCACGGGTTAAGGTGAATGGATGAGTCCAGGTCACGGGTTATGATGCCTTGGATGAGTCAATGGCATTCGTAGGCTTGAAGATATCGCTATGGGTAATGTGTCTACCCATGGTAGGTGTAACATTATATATACATATATGTTAGTGTTGCGCGTTAGCACATACTTTCTGGTACACAGGAATGGATACATGATTGGACTTCAATAACTCTATCAAATGAGAGACTTTGGTAATCATATGTGTCATATGTCTTGTAATTCTATTGCTATGTAAAGTAGTGAGTTCATGATATCTGTTTCACAATTGATGCCACTCACATCTGTGCAGGATCCTCTGTATATATAGTTAATTTCTGGGACTCCTTCAACAATCTCTCACCTACATTGTCTTTTCCAAGACAATGCCCAGAGCTAGAAGAGAGCTACAGAGAGCTAGAAGAGAGCTAGACGAGAGCTAGACGAGAGCTAGAAGAGAGCTAGAAGAGAGCTACAGAGAGCTAGAAGAGAGCTAGACGAGAGCTAGAAGAGAGCTAGAAGAGAGCTAGAAGAGAGCTAGACGAGAGCTAGAAGAGAGCTAGAAGAGAGCTAGACGAGAGCTAGAAGAGAGCTAGAAGAGAGCTAGAAGAGAGCTAGAAGAGAGCTACAGAGAGCTAGAAGAGAGCTAGACGAGAGCTAGAAGAGAGCTAGAAGAGAGCTACAGAGAGCTAGAAGAGAGCTAGAAGAGAGCCCATAGAGGCTTGGCTCTAGCTTTGCCTCCCTTCAACAATACCCATTATTCTTTCATCTGATTGTCTTCACATGAACATGCAGTACCCGCACAAGTGCTGATCTCTCAAGTTCATCAGTCACATTTCACTTGTCCCAACAGTTAAATCCACCATCGGTAGTGCTCTACCTATTTCAGTATTTTAAGCCTATGGTGTCAAATCCTAATAATGGCCATTCCATTGTACCACACCTCCACCATCACTGTACAACCAAAAGGGAATGTGATAAACCCGAGGTCCTAGGATAATGTGATGAGCTAGAATATGTGACTAGACGGCCCCACTTCCAACTACAGTGTTTTTCAAAACTATTCAAACCAGCGCGACAAAATACTTCGAACCAAGAAGACAGAATGGTTCAAACCAGCGAGACAAAACGATTCACAAAATAACATTAAACAAACCAATACACATAACCCCTAACAACTTATTGTATACAGGATAATAAGGAAAACATTTCAGTTCAGTTCCGTCCGTTTTGACTCTTGATTGGTACTGCAAGACTCCCAAATGTAGTACATATGAGGTAATCATCCAGATTTAAGATTTCAGAATATTGAATTCTAATGAAAGTTGGTGTGAAACAATATGCCATTTGGTTTGAAAGACTGTGCGAAGCGGTACGTACGAACCTTTTTGAATCATTGGTTTGTTTAATTTTGGTGGTATGGTTTGAATTGTTTTGCCGCGCTGGTTTGAATAGTTTTGAAAAAGACTGTATATGGCTGGCAGATGGCACGTAGGAGACTGGTAGGAGACTGGTAGGAGACTGGTAGGAGACTGGTAGATGGCAGGTAGGAGACTGGCACATGGCAGGTAGAAGACTGAGTAGAAGGCCGTTAACAATGTCAGTGTTCGTGTCAGGCAAAGAGGTTTTATAATACTACAATAGGTAGATCACTACCTAAGATATACAAATATGAGCCCTGATCCTGAAAAGGTATGCGATAGCTTGGCCGGAATTGGCCGGAACTGAGGGCCGCGGCCGGAATTGTCCAGCTACAGGACCAACAAAAGTCCACCATGATAACTTCTTCAACTAAGAAAATATGAATTGTAAAGTCCGGAATTCCAAGATTCCAACCAGCCCACTTTCATCTCCATACGATGAAAAAAAGGTCGTTTGCGTTGGGCCTTTTTCTGCTGAGGTAGCCTGGTGTACGGGTGTGGTTTGCACCCATTCATTCTCAATTCCGAGGTCTCCACTCTCTATTAAACTTCTTGTGAGAAATTTCCACTGAGTTACGAAGATTAGAGATCTTGGATTCATAACTTCAGAGGCACTATTGAGAAACAGCACTTGGTATCTCCAGCACCGCAGCTACTTCGTGGCTTTGTTCATCTGAAGGCTCCACCAATAAAAATGATGGCAATATCAGTGAGTAACGAAACGTCAACTGAACACACCAAGATGTCTCCCGACACCATACCCACCAATTTTAATTCCTGTAGAGGTACTGATGTTTACTAAGGACGTGATTGGTTAATTACGAGTATAGTGGATCTATAAAGGGTATAGTGGATCTATAAAAGGGTATAGTGGATCTATAAAGGGTATAGTGGATCTATAGAAGGGTAGTGTCGCATATACAACAGATTAGCACTATAGTAGTGGATCAATCGTTGACACCAAAATCGAAGATGCTCATTGGGTCGGAAGGCCCTGCATACTCAAATAACGACTCCATCATATGGTTGAAATTGACTGCCGATTCCGGAAACCAGTCGAGATCTAGGTCCTGAAACGTATCACTTTGTTCAATCTCAAACACCAAAGGACTCTTGCTGGGGTCATATAACCGTGCCGTTTCATCATCCCGGAACTTGACCACATCCGAAACAAGGTGCCAGTAGGAGTACTGCGAAGGAAGACTGGAGGATACGTGGGCGATCTCATTAATCAACTCCTCCATTTGATCATTTGAAAATACCATTTCACATGACCGAATGATGGAATCCGGTGGTGGGTCCTGTCCTGCAAGAGCTCCTCTTCTTGCCACTCTTTCATCTCTACCAGAACCTCCCCTATCCTCATTTTTTTCGTTTTTGTTTTTGTCCTCATACCATTCCCTTTTGTTTTTGTCACTTTCCTTTCTTAACGACCGAGTATAGAAGTCCTGCAGACTCACACAGCTTAGAATGTATGAGTAGATAATCCCCACTCGCCATGCATAGCAGTACCGGTGATTCATCTTCAAAATCCCAAAGAGACAGACCTTATAGGCCGTATGCAACGACTGCATGAATGCACGGACCCGGTACTGTTTATCGAGCCCTTCCATGACCCGGTTCCCAAGCCGTACCATCCATGCAGAAATAAACCCCACCGACCGTTGCATATAGTTCTCAAATACCGGGTTGGCCACCAATTGGAGAGCGTAGTCAAAGAACGTATGGCGTGTGAGCAAGATCTCCCCCACCCTCGGAACAAAGGTCTGCGTGATCATGTACATGATCTTTTTGCAGTAAAAGAAAGCCAAGTCATGGTGGTTCTGAGCCTCGTAGTGCCCGAAGAGCCGGAAATATAACGTCATGAGTGCCACGTGGACGGGCACTTGGTACTGCACCCGTACACATGCCACTGTATCGTCGGGTGAAAACGACTGTAGAGTGCCCATGCTGTATAGACACCTCTCAAGGTCATTGACGGCTGAAATTAGCTTTCCGGCCTCGGTCCCTTCAAGCTGCACCAAACACTTGGAAACTGCACGCATTTTGGCCGTCAAGTCTTCCACGGGCTCCATGGCTACCAGGGGCAAGTCACGTGCCGCCATATCTAAAGTGCAGTCTGCTGGTATTTCACTGTGGAAATTGGACCCAAACTTAAGGGCATTGACCACATCTTTATACAAGATGTAGCACCAGAGCCGGCGCCGTACTCCTGCTTGAGAACCATATGGAGCCCGGTGGAGCCCAATCATTTGTGCTGTCTGCACCAAAAGAGCGTTGTTGAGCTGGTACACATCACGTGACGGACCGTCTGTATTCTCTGGCGATAATTCCTGGTAGATCCGCATGTAAGCAAGAAGTTGTAGTACTTGTAGGTTGTAGTGGTGCAGTTTCTGGTAGTGATCGAGACATCGCTGGGCCAAATCCACCATCTCTATGCCTATGGGAAGCTTTAAAAGGTCGAATTCTTGGAGAATGACGACGTTTTTTGGGGACGGAGACGAGTTGATTCCGTCCACGGCAGATGCAGGATAGACGGATGTAGTACCGAACTTAGTCCCGGAACTGGTGCCTGGATTGGGGTCGAAGCTGGTACCGGAAATCGTAGTGCCGGAAATGCCCCCGGAATTGGCACCACCTCCGCTTGCAGCATCACCGTTAACATTCGAAAGCAATGACAAGTAACTCAACCGAAGCACTATGCAGAAAAGCCCCATTGTGGCTAGATCGTTGGGTGTACTGGCGTGGGGAAGGCCATTGGGACCGTTTTTCTCCGTCCATAGCCCATTTTTTCCCAGCCCTGACCCGAATTTTCGCCTTTTTTGAGAATGTTTCGGCCGTTTAGCTCTATTCAGAGCCCCAATTGCCTCCATATCCAATTCTTCGAGTCCTAGAACGCGGGCCGTATCTGCCCGGAACTTTGCCTCATCCAAAAACGGAAAAAATGGGTATATGACCCGGAAAAACCGCTCAATATGCCGCTCGGCCACATGACTTGGCGGCATGATCATTTCGAGTTGTTCCGAAATATCTATGTGGAGATTCTCCGGATTGGGGTCATTAAAAGTGAGTCCCAATGGGATGCGGTGAGCCCGGTCAAATGACTGCGGGTCGATTTTCGTTGCCTGGTACCGCCGTATAAGGTCCAAGAACTGCAATTTGGTCGGGTCTTTCTGCACCCCCTTGGAGTACACATTGGGCACATTAACCAGGGCATTTCCGGCCACGGTTCGGAGCGGTGTAAAATCGTATAAGAAATTCCAGATTTGCGCTAGACCAGGGTCGGATCGCACTAGAGCGTGCCAGCTGAAAACACCATGGTTGACTTCCTCCCAGGTCACGGGATCAAAGGCCAAGGTGGAGTATTTCAGCGAAAAGTTGATGATTTCGTTTGCATCAAGAACCGGATTGACCGCAACAACCTCGTTAATGCTTTTAAATCGGCTAAGAAGCTTGATGTTGGAATTTGGCCCAAGAAAAACCGCCGAGGGCGGCGCAACGGGGCCTAGAGACGGATTTACAGCCACAAGCTGTTTTTCCTTGCGAATTTCGCCAGGAAAAAGGGCCCCCAGGGTATTTTCCACCTCCAAAGTACTTCTAGGGGTATCCGAACGTGGATTTATACTTCCCGAGCCCATATTGAAGCCATTGGACGACATACTTAAGCCACTGGATGCCATATGCGCCGAACTGGACCCATTGATTAACTGTTTTTGTGCCGTCAAACCATTGAAACTCTTTGGAGTTTTAGATCCTTCAATTTCTATTTGCGGAGTTCTTGAAATTTCACTTGTGAGGTTGGGTGTAGATCGGACATTGCCTACATTGGAAACACGCCCGGGCCGCTCATACAGACACTGGTTAGGAGCCTTGTGGCGGATGCATGACCTGCATGGAAGCTGCTGATCGCATTTCACCTTCCGCTGCCGGCACACCGTGCAGCTGCTAGCATTCTTGCGGTGATCGGCCATGGTTTAACAATGATATTGATAACGCGCCTGGATATAATGCGGAGTTGGATGCAGGAGTATGAGATGTATGCAGTACTCTACTCTTAGATAAAACCTGTATACCTAAGATAAGGTAGTATAGTAGTACTACGCAGATGAGCACATTTCTAACACAAGGAGGAAATTGCCGCTAGGCGGAAATTACCCCTAGGAGGAGTATTTAAGCCAACTTGCATATTGACTGCTATGCAGACCAATATGACTTAGCCTATAAGAAGGGGCAATCCGCGTCATTGAGACAGGGGGGGTCACGGCGCCTCCAGGTTGAGTTTATAAGAATCTAACAAACGTTATCACCGCTCCACTATTGCAGGCGCAAAGAATTAAGCAAAGAATTAAGCGACAACACACTCCACGGCCGTTCAAATTGACAGTAAAAACATCTGACAAATGCTTAGACTCAACACAAAGAACGTTGGCTTTAAAGGTGTGGATGTAGCAGAGTGGCTCGACCCTGCCATTGATTTTGACGTAAAAGCACTGAGTGTCTCCCAAACCAACTGCAGCAAACTCAAGTTCCAAGAGGAAAACTGAGGTTTTATTGATGGTAATTAGTAGAGAAATAGGTGGAGCAATTGGGGAGAAATAGGTGGAGCAATTGGGGAGAAATAGGTGGAGCAATCGGGGAGAAATTGTTCAAGAAATTGTTTATTTCATCAATTGGATTGGCTTTAATCATACTATTAATATTCATCTATTACGCCTACTCCATATCTACTACTCCATGTTTTTATTCTATAGTACATTAGAACGGTCCCTGGCCGCATCCTCCGTATGTTTGGTCATCCTAGTTTTTGATGGTCTCATCCACAGAGAGTAACAATGTAGTTGCCTCCATGGCCGACAGAAGCGCATTCACCTTAACTAAAGATGGCTCCCAGATAAAGCTAATTGTCAACATACGGAGTCAAGGTACTTTGTATGTGTATTGTATGCAGACCAGCAATGTGCTATGTACAAGTTACTAGCTTGTTGGACTATAATGTTGAACATGCAAGATGTGCAAACATTTGTATGCCGGTGAGGTAGTACCTGCAGTCCTCGGAGTTTGAGTGGAAACTAACATTACAACCGGCTATTGTTGTCAGAGAGAGAGTCAGGTTTGACTCTAGGACAATGTATATATACAAGTCCGGTGTGAGAGGAAGGAATGTAAGGAAAGGGTATATATATATAGAGGGGATCCCGCTCTTGGTTGAGGGGTATCCCGAATATTCACAATACTACGGACCTTCTACTACAAAACTGTAACGCACCTAACACGTTCAAAGCCTCAGCACGTTCAAAGCCTCAGCAATGACTACAACTGTACCAAAACTCTTAGAGTTATTAGCGAGCAATGACATAACTGTTCCACGCTTCGACAGAGTGTACAGTAAAGCTCAACATATAGCACCGACTGAGCGCGCACAGCGCTTTAGGCTTGTTGTCGAGAACAACCGAGGATGAGTGAAGGCCAACTCCCACATATATAAGGAGGCCTTCGCGACAAACTTCTATTAGATAACTAATCCAATATCTCTATAGAGGGAGACATACCAAGATGCCTCCCAAAACCAGACCCACCAAAACTTCTCGTAGTGATAATGAGAATCACACTACTTCAAAAGCGAACACTTTCTTGTGAAGTGTTCACTTATCTAGATATGAGATCCATATCTTATAGCAAGAAAGGTCCTCTGGATCTTGAACCATGGTTACTCTATGGGCCACCTGATTCCCCAGTACTTTTAGCTGATATGGAATTATCAAATCTACATGGCTGGTAAATTCCTTTCACCCGCCTCACACCTACAATGTTTTTCAAAACTATTCAAACCAGTGAACAAAATGGTTCAAACCAGTGCGACAAAATGTTTCGTACCCCTTCGCACATCCTTTCAAACCAAATGGTATAATGTTTCACACCCACTTTCATTAGAATTCAATACTCTGAAATCCTAAATCTGGACGATTGCCTCATATGTACTACATTTGAGAGTCTTGCAGTACCAATCAAAGGTCAAAACGAACGGACGGACGGACGGACGGAACTGAACTGGTTTCCATGTTATCCTGTATATAACAACAGGTTAGGGGTGTACGAAACTTTTTGAATTATTGGTTTGAAACATTTTTCTAGTGATTCGAAACATTTTGTCGCGCTGGTTTGAAACATTTTGTCGCACTGGTTTGAATAATTTTGAAAAACACTGTACTAAACTTCTACTGTACAACTAAACTTCTACTCTACTACTAAACTTCTACTCTACTACTAAACTTCTACTCTACTACTAAACTTCTACTCTACTGCTAATCAACGCATACTTAGAGTAATTAAGGTAACTAAAGATATACTAAATAATTTTAAGGAACACTTAGGTGTTAGATTCTTGTAAGTACGTTTATAACCTAATCGAAGCTATATACATTGATGATTCCTTTTGCTGATGATTCTCTGCAAGAAGAATCGGCCGCCATTAAGTAGTCTGCCGACTCATTCGCCGATGGGTCTCCAGAGGGAGGTTTGGGGTACTTCACTTCTATATACGGTCACTAAATTAGTCCAAACCAATAGATAAGGAAGTATACATAATAAAAAGAGACTTAGTAGAGCACTAAAAATTAACACCAGATGAAGGTCTAGTAGTATTAATTGGACATTATAGTGAGTAGTTTATGGTGATTACTGACAGTAGTCTGGTACTCTGTAGCAGTCTGTAGCAGTCTGTAGTAGTCTGGTAGTCTGGTAGTCTGGTACTCTGTAGCAGTCTGTAGTAGTCTGGTAGTCTGGTACTCTGTAGCAGTCTGTAGCAGTCTGGTAGTCTGGTAGTCTGGTACTCTGTAGCAGTCTGTAGTAGTCTGGTACTCTGGTACTCTGTAGCAGTCTGTAGCAGTCTGTAGTAGTCTGGTAGTCTGGTACTCTGTAGTACTCTGTAGTACTCTGTAGTACTCTGTAGTACTCTGTAGTTGTCTGGTAGTCTGTAGTAGTCTGTAGTATTCTGTAGTACTCTGTAGTACTCTGTAGTACTCTGTAGTACTCTGTAGTACTCTGTAGTACTCTGTAGTTGTCTGGTAGTCTGGTACTCTGTAGTACTCTGTAGTTGTCTGGTAGTCTGTAGTAGTCTGTAGTAGTCTGTAGTACTCTGTAGTTGTCTGGTAGTCTGGTACTCTGTAGTAGTCTGTAGTAGTCTGTAGGAAGGGGCATAGTAACGGTGAACCCAAAGGGGCTTAGTAGCGTCGGTTCCCGATTAACTGGGCACTTGAGCTCAATACCTATATAGGTTGTATTCCACCCATCTTGGATCTACCATTAGGGGTTGGAAATCATTACTTAAGAAAAGCTCTCAAAGACTATACTCATTAAGAATTTCACCAGACCACGAACTATTGTATGTTTAAATCTTCAAATAATTTAACTGAGACCAAAAACAAAAGAAAAAAAACAAAAAAAAAACAAAAACAAAAAAATAAAAATAGAGTGATTCAACGAAATGGTGCTTTTTTTGGGTCACATTTTGGTCCAAGGGAATTACATATATAAAAGTGCGCCCGCACCTTAGAATATTGATCGTTGGCTATTATTCATGAACTGTTGTATAGACTGTTGGATTAACTGTTGGATTAACTGTTGTATAGACTGTTGTATTGACTGTGGTATTGACTGTTGTATTGACTGTGGTATTGACTGTTGAATAGACTGTGGTATTGACTGTTGTATTGACTGTTGTATAGACTGTTGAATAGACTGTGGTATTGACTGTTGTATAGACTGTTGTATAGACCGTTGTATAGACCGTTGTATAGACTGTTGTATAGACTGTTGTATTGAGCAGTCTCAGATGTGTAAAAATTCCACCATAGTAATAATAATAATACTTTACGTCAAATAATAAATGAATACAGTCATTGAGTCGTAGTCACCAATAAGAATAGAGTATAAGCACTGGGTATAGTAGTTTATTATTGAGTCTATGATTGACATGGTAAGATTAAGCAATTGCTAGGCCTAGACAGCATAACTATTTGGCTTTAGTACGTTCACTAGTTACTAGTGTCGAGTATTTTTAGCACTACTAAAAGTGTATGGACCCGTACACCCCTAAGAAATAAAATGGATCTTCACTCTCTTTAGAACGAACATCCAGGTATCCTCTATACTTTATTTGAAGAACAAACCATTTATTCAAAGCCTTCTTCGTGGAGAACAGGTACGAATCTTCATGTGGTGGGCTTATTTGACGGACATTGAAGCGTACTCACTGTATAAGAAAGATTTCTTCCACGGAAAAATGTCTTCCATCCAGAAGGGATTTCCGGATTATGCCAGAGAGTACATGGTTCCTTATTTCCAAATTACAAAGACGATTCTACGAGCTGAGAGGTTCTCAGGATCATCTGAACATCAATGGGACGACTATGCAGAGCAAAGAGGTGCCTACATCTTACAACTGAGAAAGGACCTCATTCAGAGTGTTCAAGAACCTTATACGGACATTCCCCTGCGTTATAAAGACCGAATGTTTACTGATACGCTCTTTAAGAGTCGAAACAAGCAAACAAAGGTCTATTATCTTCATTTGGTGACCAGTGCTACCATCAAAGATCTTGCTGGCACACGAGATTGGCCGAGATATTGGATGAAGTTCATGAAAACCACCTGGACCCATCATCCTTATGATTACGTTCAATTATTTTATCTTGGAAATCATTTACAACACATATTTCCAACGTCTAGTTGTCCTCTTTGTGGTATCCCTTACTCTACTGCAATTTTGGATAAGGTTCAACACATTTTCTTTGAATGCTCCATCGCTCAAGTCATTTGAGACGATTGCCACATGTCAGGCAAACCTTCGATTCAATACGCTGTTGGAAACCCTGATTCTGATTTCAAAAAGCTTGATCTCTATTACTACTCTATCAAAACTCTTATCACTTATCGAAAACCAACAAAACCCCGGATTGATATTGAAGCTCCGGATTGATATTGAAGCTCCTGATACATTGACTCCATTGACGCCTGATTTAACGCGCAAGAGCATTTCTTACTTTAAACCGTTTTATCGACGACGCTTTTAAACTTGATTTCATTAAAAAGCCTTCATAGACGGAGGTCTCAAAACTCACTGCGCAAGCTTTCATTTCTCTAAACACTTTGATGTCCTCTTTCAAAGTTTTTTCACTTCTTTTCGAAGTTTTCTTCGATCCCCATTTATAGTCTTGTAGCCTATGAATACACATATATATATAAACGAAAAAAAATACTAAATTCCACCATATTCTAAACCTTTAATTTTACTGTTTCTTCCAGTAATCCTATCTGTCACTAGAAAAGTCCAAATCTGTCTTTAGAATAGTCCAAATTCTCCAAATGCTCCAAATTCTTCAAATGCTCTAAATGCTCCAAAAGCTCCAAAAGCTCCAAAAGCTCCAAATTCTCTAAATGCTCCGAGTATCCAAAATACTTGGAATATTCCTTTAGGATTTCTAGTCTGATTGTCAGTGCACTGTATATAAGTCTAGTAATCTTAATCCCTTCAATAATAATTCTGACTCATCATTAAACCTAGCCAAGATTTAAGTTATGGAATAGGCTATAAGTATGAGACATGGTACATATGGTGGAAGCATGGGGGGTTTGGAGGTATGAGAAATGAGAAATGAGAAATGAGGTATGGGGTGGAGGTATGAGGGTTCGGTCCTAATAATCTGTCCTATTATTCTCAAATAAATTGGTACTAATCATATATTCTAGCAGTAGCTAGATGTGGTATTGGTAGAGCAAAGCTCTGGTCTATTCATGATGTCATTATTAGATGCCGAACCGGAGCCAGTCGAGGTCATCTGCGCTGCTGTTGATCATCACAGGCTTGTTGCTTTCGGCCTTGAGCCCGCTGGTGAGCGACGATGCCGTGGGAACAGGCTTGATCTCCACTTTTCCTCCCATGCTGCCTAGAGATGTCATGGGCTCGTCTGGCTCGCTATGAAGCGATGTGTAATTCTTGAAAAAGTCACTGGCCTCCATATCCTCGTCGTCCTTGGCTGGCGATGCTAGTGGTGCGCCATGTGAGTTTTCCCTGACTTCCGAGAATCCATTGGGTACGGCAAACGAACTGCGCCCAGAGTCAATTGCGCCACTAAAATCAGGAGAAGACGTCTCGTAGTTATAGTGGGCATCTGCTCCGGAAATGCTGTTCCGGACTGTACTCCGGGGCGAATTGGCCAATTGGTCGAAATAAACACTCTGGTTAGGTGCGTTGGGGCGCCCATAGCTCAGTGCCCCATTAGACTGGTTATAATTAGGGTTGTAATTGACTTGGTTGGCCTGGTTGTTCCCAAAGTAGTTCCCGTTACTCACATTGTAGCCCATCATCATGGGAGTCTGTGCAGTATAGCTGGAGCTGCGGCTGAGAGAAGGAGTGGCCACATTAGGAATGCTCCGGCTCGAAATGGAGTTTTTCTTGGTCAACAGGCCCCGTTTGTTCATATTAGTAAACGAAGTGCTCATTGAAAGTGACGAAGGGATCCGTTTTCCGTACGATTCCGACATTTCGCTGATTCCAACCTCCGACTTCTTCCGTTTGAACTGCAGAGAGCCACTGGTGCTGAATGGAGATGAAGGCGTGGAGTACGTAGGCTGGCGAAGTGTGGAGAGCTGCGGAGACGTGCCAAAGGAGTTATGGCCTGAAACAGACATCGATGCCGGCACTGACGTAGGTGCAGGAACCGAAGTCAGTGATGGTGTTTCGGGTTTTGGGAGAATCAACACGTTCTTGGGCTTAATATCCACGGAAAACGAGTTGGTATAATTTCCTCCATAACTGTTGAGCGTTTTTGGGGCCACATTCATGGTGCTTATGGGGAGCGAACCAGACAAATCCACACTATGGTACGAATTGAGCAGCGCTGACATGCGTGGAGCTGCGGAAGAGCGACGTGAGCTTCTTTTCCGAATAACATCTGTTTTGAGGGAAAGAGGCCGCATGGTTCCATGAAGCTTGAGGAATAAGCCACAGGCATTGCAGAGAGTGTTTCCAGCAGGATCCCGTCTCCAAAGTGGAGTCTTGACGGTGCCACAATTGTTGCATTCGGTTTGTTTCTTGGAATCGGTGTCGGTGGATGCCGGACTTTTGCCTTCAGTTTTGGGGGTGCTTTCTGACTTAGGGGTGCCTTCTGATTTGGGCGTACTTTGCAGAGATTCTTCCTCTGCAAACCGTTTCAACGTTGTAGTTAGATTGGACCTGCGCACGGGATCTTGTTTCTTGATATCTAAAGATTTGGGGTTTAGGGACTTTGGTCCCATATGCAAGGAATTGGCGGGTCTACCCAGATCTAGAGATTTGTCACTGAAACCAAGGGAGGTTTGGCCCATATCAAGAGGATTCTGACCCATATCTAATGGTTTCTCTAATTGATTTGTCTCCTGCGTCTTGATAATAAGCAGTGGCTCGGTATAGGCAGAGTTTCTGGTCTGGAGAGACTCCTGCACCGACTTATTCTTGTGTTCGCTTTTAGCGTCCGGTTTAAACGGACTATCTTCAATGGACATGGGAGTCCCAGCTTCCGGAGCCGAGTCTTTGGGCGAGCCAGGCTTTTTGCCCGTATATGCAAAGGAAACACGCAAATCTTCAACGGAAAGCGGCAGCAAGAGATCTAGCACCTTGTTCTGCACACAGCTGGATCTATAAGAGGTATTAAGGGAGCTATTTGAAGGTCCGGTGGAGCCCTGTGAAGGTCCAGCTAGGTAAAGGGTATTATAGGAGGAAGTATTTGAGCTGGAAGGGGCGTGAAAGTCCTTAAATTCGGCGTTTTGTTTGGTGACCGCTACTGAAGGCAGGCTCAGAAAATTTTTCTGGGCCCTGGAACACTCCTTCCGAAGATGACGGTTTTCTACCCTTGGCTGTAGCGTCAAAAGACGTTTTGCATGGGAGAAAAGCTCAAACACAGAAGGCCCTTCGGCAAGCTCAGACTCCGCTCGGTCCGTAATGGAGCTCATGAAGGCGTTTATATGCGGTGGATGTAGACAAGTGTTTCAGAGACGTTTTAGGCCGTTTCGGGGATGTTTCAGGGGTGCTTCAGGATTGACTGTGTGTAACAAGCAGGAATAAGACCTTTGGGCGAAATTTCAGCGGGGGATAATGTAAGATCGAGGGTAAAGAAAGTGTCCAAAGGGTGGGATCAGGGAGTGGGATGGAGGAAGCTTTTTTTTTAGACTCATCCTTTTTCTTTTTCTCCGAGTCCGCGGGAGGCACGGGTGTGGTGTGATTTAAGGCGGGGAGTGTCGTGTATATGCAGGTAGTATCTTTTGCAGCCGTCAACAGAGTGTTTCTGGTTTTCCTGGTGTTTTGTGTTTAAGATATGTTTCCGGTTGGTTTCAGAGGGGTTCTGATTTGTTTCAACAGTGTTTTATTATTGTTTGAGAATTGTTCCAGTGTATGTCCATGGTCTGGACACTGAGTGAGGCACGGCTGAAGCGCGACACTAGTGAGTGAGCAAATTCGAGAGAAACGAGTGAAATTGGTTGGGGTAAATGCAGGAATCGACGCTGATTTTATACTACAGATATATTTCATATATCCGTAGGTCCCACCAGAATTTCCTCATTAGGGAAAATATTAAGTTACCCACTATTCTTATAAATTCTTTCCTTGAGTAGGTCTAGGTTACCTATCACTTAGTATAGTATCCTATACATACCCACTATGGTAACTGAAGCTGTAAGAAGTACCCAAACCGAACTGAAACAGCACTGAAACAGCACTGAAACAATATTAGTTATGTCACTGAAACAGCACTGACATAGCACGTAAACAGTACTTATTAAAGTACTCGATAGAGACCTAAAATGGCCCCTCAAATATCCCCTTAATCAGTACCTAGAACACACTAGAATAGACCTAAAAGTACACTTCATCACTAGAAGTAGACGTAGTAGTCCTAGTTGTAGTAGTAGTCCTAGTTGTAGTAGTAGTCTTAGTAATCGTTGTAGTCATTGTAGTCGTAAAAGTACTAGTAGTACTAGTAGTAGAGGTACCTTTCTGAGTCCTATGACGAATATGATAGGCTGATAGACAGTGAGTATGGAAATTAGCACACATCTGAAGCTGGAATTGAATCAAAAGTCATAAACCCTATCTGTTGGTGTCCTTTCAATCCTCAGCTGGGCATCCATGATAAGGATAAACTGCGAGGGAAAATTGTAAAAGTTCTATTCGTTAACTTGAGGGTCATTACCACCCGCAATTATCTTATCTTCTCTTGTCCCTCTTAAGTGATGGGGTCAATCAGCTTACCAGCTTAAAGTGGTCTTTTCAATAACTGCATCGATGAAAATAGCACCTCGGAGTTTCAAGTCCTCCTAATTCCCGTGATCTGCCTGTAGACTGATCTTTCATGATTGTGTGTTCCAAGATTTCTCAAATAGTACTTGAATATAGGAATTGAGGATAGGACTTGAATATATGACTAGAACAACCTATATAGCTAGCACTATAGAACCATGGGGTTAGGATTATGAGTAGGTCAGAAATGTTAGTGGAAATGTACCAGAAATAGGACTAGATCTCGAACATGACGATTTGGATTTGGACAATATTGGAAGTAACTAGACCCTATAATTGTTACTATAGAGCTTAAGAACTTTAGAACTATAGAACTATTGAACTATTGAACTATTGAACTATTGAACTATGAGTTAAGAGACTAGAGCTAATCCTAGAACCACGCAGAATCTCTTAATACTTCTAGTAAAAAGGTTTCATGCCCCTCCCCGTACCCAATGGAAATTTCTATGGCTGTAATTTTCGTTGAGCGAGCCCCCTATTTATATGTGTTTTCTGTTTACATTCGCACATGGCTGCAAAATCTGAAACATCGCGCTCGGCGTCTATGCGCATGCAAGAAATGACGACCCCTCCTGCAACAATATAAAAGGCAGCATATTCCCACTTTTTTCCTTCTCCTATCACCTTCTTTTTTATCTCTTTTACACTCTACTCTACTCTACTCTACTCTACTCTACTCTACTCTACTCTACTCTACTCTACTCTACTCTACTCTACTCTACTCTACTCTACTCGACTCTACTCTACTCTACTCTACTCTACTCTACTCTCTACTTCCTATTATTTCTTCTAAACTCTAGGATTTCTATTACTCTGAGAATACAGTCCTGTGGGGTTCAAGTTCAGGGGTAGTGGGAGAAATCTGATCAACGGGTCTTGTTTACACGTGAACTGTGAACTGATGTTAAGGACCTACCAGATAGTGGACTACTATGAATTATAGTCAACGTTTGTGGGAAAACTGATAATATTATAGGGCTTAGCTTTGCAATTATCATTCATGGCTCTCTATTGGTGACATGATGTGGTGTCCATAGTCTACTGTGTGAAGTATTAACACTGACAATACTGACTAGTACAACTTCGGAACAATAAGATAGCAAGATGATTGTGGGCCCGAATATTCTGAATATTGACTATTTGGACTATTATGAGATATTGACTTAGGTTTACTAAGATGAATGGTTTTGGAATACCTTCTATGCCTCAGTGAGTGCATTTCCCGAAAACATTGTGCTATGCTCAAATACCAAACACGCTTAACGTCTCTGGGTCATAAAGTGACTCCATTGTTCAAACATCAACTGTTTCCATATACAGCATTCCTAAGGGAAGTCATCACTCTGGTTTTCAGTCATCCCTCATATGATTGCACTTTGGCTCAATAAGCATAGGGTTGGTGGGTCTGATCAGATACAAGTATCAGGTCCATTTGGTTGGTTATCAGGTTGAAGTCTACTTGGTTGGAGATGATATTTACATTTGCTCACACTAGTCTTGCATACCTTCACACAGCACCATAGTTCCAATCCTAGAGAACTGCCAGTCCTGGTAAAAATCGAATAGAACTCCAATACGCTCCATGGAGCTGGAGCACCACCAGAGTTTCAGTTTTCAACTCAAAAGTCCATATACCCAAAGACTCAAGCTATAGGTTCGAGTAGACAAAAGAATTGTTGGACCATACGAATCTCAAAAGTCCTATAGATCAGAGAGTCATATGGATCCCAAAGCTTCAGTCCATAGAGTGGAAGTCAGAACTTCAAGAGGTATGGATCTGATTCACTTAGACTCTTGAACATCAAAAACTGCTGGACCCCAAGGTTTGATTTAAGCATAAGTTCCATGGGGTTTGAGAACTGTTACAAGAGACAACTCTAAAGCTTTGAGAATATGAAAGTAACTCCATGAACTTCCATAGAAATTCCAATTTTCAATGGAGTCTTGAGTGTTCTATAGAACTCTGTCCAGATGTCTAGTGGTCCAGTTGTACTTAAACCTTAATCATGGGACTCCTTATAGTACTTCCTCCTGGAGCGATCATAGGAATGCGAGTTATCGGAATGGAGTCTATACTCGAAAGCCACGCCATTGACGCGTTCGTTGGACAGAGTCAGGTGGGTGTCGATGCAATCAGAGCCCAGTATTATGGAGTCGGCCTCTCTGATGACACGCAAGATGGCATCGCAATAGACGCGGCGGGCATGAAACGCATTAAGCCCTTTTTTATCGTCGTCGTCGTATTTCTTGCGGGAGAAATTCATATTGGAGTTCCAGAGACTGATGATCACATCATCCCGGCGGATGGAAAGCACTAGGCCCACAATATCACTGAGAAGCGCTTCCTGGTGGTCTTTTTTGCACAGAAGAAGACACCCACTCAAGGTCTTGAGCACCAAGCGTTCCCACACCAAGGTGGCCCTGCGGCGGCCCTTCAGAATGTTATCTAGACTGTCCTGGTGGGAGTTCAATGGATTAAGACGGTGGTTGAAGCGGAAGATCCACCGGCCTCCCTTGGCATTGATAGGGTCTTCCCAGACTGGGTTGACGCCAGTTTTGAAAATTAACAATTCACTGCCATTGGTCAACTCATGAGACTTTTTCAACGTGCTCATGCTCATCCACAACTGCTCCATGGAAACAATGGCCTTGACGGGCTCATCTGGGTTGCCGAAACACGGGAACTCGATTTCGGAAGCGGCCTGCAAATAACTATCCACAGCAGCCAGCTTGGTCAGATCTTTGGAGTCGTGGTCTTCAGGCGAAGAATCTTCCGGTGCACTCTTGGTGCTTTTGGTACGAGAATGGTGCCAAATGGTCCAGCAATACGATAAGATATGCTGGCCATTATTCATCTGTACCACCTTCAGAACCGCCTCGCGGGCCTCTTTAACGGGGTCTCTTTTGGGGAGGTCCACAGCCAGAGGCAGCAATGCATTACCATTGGGACCATTGGCACTTCCACCATTTCCACTGGCACCGGAACCTTTCTCAGCGCCACCCCCATTGGACTCCACATTACTTCCATTATTATGATGTTGGTTGTATTTGTAGGAGCGGTTATAGCGGTGGCCAGAATTGTGGTTGTGGTTGGCGTGTTGATGGTGGTGATTGCTGCCCTTATAGTGGGGCTTTGACGGCGCACTCTCACTGGCCGGTTTATTCTGGTTCATGATGCGGTTGAACAACGATTCCGCCCGCTTTAAGTTTTCCGACATCTCGACTATGGTGAACGGAATGATTGATAGGCTTAAAACTGGAATAAATGAATGGATCGAGACTGTAGACTAACACTTTGACTGAAACCAATTAAGTAATTGATTTGCCTCTATCGATATTTGATCGATTTAAACTATTAATGATGGCGAGCAATCAATATCAATTGAGCAACAATTGTAGTATTTCGTAGTAACAATTGTAGTAACTATCGTAGTATCTCGTAGTATTTCGTAGTATCTATCGTAGAATCTCGTAGTATCTATGGTGGATCTATCGTAGAATCTCGTAGTATCTATGGTGGATCTATCGTAGAATCTCGTAGTATCAATCGTAAAATCAATCGTAGTATCAATCGTTCAATGTTCAAGAGATTGATTGGTTATTTTTGTGATGAAATGGTGACTCACAACGTAAAAGTCAGATGGATATTCAATGATGATATAAAGAGATGGTCTTAAAGATGTCTTAAAGATGTCTTAAAGATGTCTTAAAGATGGTCTTAAAGATAGTCTTAAAATATGGTATTGGTTTTGAGGTGATTGGTTTTGAGGTGATTAATTTTATTGCTGATTGATTTTATTGCTGGTTGATTTTATTGCTGATTGATTTTGTGCTGATTGATTTTGTGCTGATTGATTTTGTGCTGATTGATCTTGTGCTGATTGATTTTGTGCTGATTGATTTTGTGCTGATTGATTTTATTGGTGGTTGATTTTGGTGGTTGATTTTATTGGTGGTAATTCGTTTGTGTTGATTTTATTGGTGGTTGGTGGATTGAGAAGTCGGACTGAGGACGTGAGCTCACAAGATGCGATCAAAGATGAGATCTGGAGATGGGTGTAGGAAATTGGAACGTGGGTTTGCGTGGGAAGCCGGAGCGTAGAATTAGGGCTTTATATAGAATGGACGGGGGCTTTGGATAGGGCTCTGGTGGGCTTTGGATGGGATTGAGTGGGGATGTGGTTGGAGGAAAAGACGCTTGGTCATCAAATTTTTCGATGTGCATTTTTTCCACTCGAAATTTTCCTTCATGTGAGAGCCGCGACCCATCTGGAGATTTATGTGCGGCGCACGACCAAGTACCTACTGACTAAAAATCCACGGCCATACAATTTGCTTGGTTTGGCAGTATTAACTTTTGTCTTTTCTTTGATTGATTCGTATTACCAGACTGGTTATTCTGGAACTAAGGTTGGGCCTATTATGGATAAATGCTTTGAGTTCCTGGGTTGCATTCTGCATATAACTAAACACTCGTACATCTTCTCCGCCTCCGCCATTGGATTACCAGACGGACAACTCGTGAACGATAAAGCAGTTATACCCCCTGAAAGTATCACCATAATCTCCTGACTCCCACGGACTCCCAGTATCTCAACCATACTATTTCCAAAGCTATATGTATGGTATTGAATGAATTAAATGGATCTAAAGGTTTTGGTGTACGGGTTTTTGACCCAACCAGAGCCAAACCAAACCACACCTGCATTCAAACAAGAACCAGAACAAACCAGAATCAATCAAAACATACAATCAAATTTATAATTCACACTGAAAAAAATCAGCTATATATAACTATCTAGTGCCATCGAAAACAAACAAAAATTCTATTTTTTGCCGTAGTAGTGCAAGTAGCCTCCCAAAGTCTTGCAGCCATTGATGTAATTGCTGACATTCAACTTCTCGTTGATGGAATGTGCTCCATCGTCTCCACGGCCCATGGGCAACAACAAAACCTGCGTGCCCAACTCCTTCTCGAAGGTCAAGGTGATGGGAATGGAGCCTCCCTCTCTGGTGAAGTCAGGCTTGATGTTCCACACGTGTTCGGTGGCATGCGAAGCTGCGGTGAACGACTCGTTGAATGGGTCCGACACCCAGTAGTCTCCGTCGTGGATCAACTCCACGGACATTTTGTTTTTGGACTTGAGCTCGCCGAAAACCTTCTTCACATGAGCAAACACCAACTCGTCCAATTTCTTGCTGTCGAAATCAGGCACCGTACGAATGGAGAACTTGCCCACGACCTTGGAGGGGATCACGGTCTTGGCTCCGGCCCCGGAAAATGCTCCTTCGATTCCGTGGATCGATAACGAAGGGTATCTCCATCTGTGTTTCAAGATATCCTTCTTGTTGTCGTAGATACCGGTTTCGGAGCCGGAAGCAGCGTGCAATTCGTCGACGGAAAAGTCGATATCGTCATACAACGCATCCTCCTTCTCGGTCAAAGGAGCAATCATGTCCTTGACTCCAGGAATCAAGATCTCTCCGTCTCCAGACACCAACTTGGACAACACCTGCACCAAATCGGTCATGGGCTCGGCAATAACTCCACCAAAAATGCCCGAGTGCAAATCAGCACCTGGGCCCTTGATGGCCACCTGGTAGTAGTTGCAGCCCCTCAAACCGTAGGTCAAAACCGGCTTCGAGGTGCCGAGCCAGTAGTTATCGGAAATACACACGGTATCTACGGATTTGAAGTAGTTTTTGGCCTCGGAGGCAATCAAGGTATCCAAGCCAAGCGATCCCGACTCCTCCATACCTTCAAAACAGCACACCAAGTTCACAGGCAACTCCCAGCCCAAAGCGTTATGAGCCTCGATCACATTCAACCACCCCAAAACCGGCCCCTTATCATCGGTAGAGCCTCTTCCGTACAAAATGTCGGCGGCAGTATCATGATACAACTCAAAAGGCTCGGTGTTCCAGCCATCTTCCTTCAAAGCAGGCTGCACATCATAGTGGCCATACACCAACACGGTTTTCTTGGCGGGATCAGCACCAAAACGAGCCAAAACAACGGGAGGCAACTGCAAATTGGCGTCCACAACCGGAGGTGGCTGTGTGCCCAAATCCTTCAATTGGATATCGGAAAACCCTAAGTTGGTCAACTCCGACACCAAGAAACTGGCCATATCATTGACGCGAGGCCGGAGCGACTCATCGGCGCTTACGGAGGGAATGGCAATTGCATCTGCAAGACGTTTAATGAATTGAGGCTTTAACTCGTCGATCTTGGCGAACAACGGTTCCAAGGGGAGTTTTTGGAAGGACATTGTGGTGTGTTTGGTGCGTTTGGTGCGTTGAGTGCGTTTGGTGCGTTTGGAGAGTGAGGTGATGGAGCCTTGGAAATGCCGCGATTCTGGGGTATGTGCAGAACATGCCATCCACCTGCACGGCTCCACGAGACAACAGGCAGACAGACAGATGGATGGATGGATGGATTAAGTGGTATGAAGCATTTAAGTAGTTGGACAGTTGGGCAGTTGGACAGTTGGGCAGTTGGACAGTTGGGCAGTTGGGTAGTTGGGTAGTTGGGCAGTTAGACAGCTAGACAGTTAGATAGTTAGATAGTTAGACAGCTAGACAGTTAGATAGCTAGACAGTTAGACAGTTAGACAGTTAGACAGTTAGACAGCTAGACAG
>NKZI01002197.1:0-27317 GCA_002370645.1 Metschnikowia sp. 00-154.1 | reverse complement strand
AGTAGTAGAGTAGTAGAGTAGTAGAGTAGTAGAGTAGTAGAGTAGTAGAGTAGTAGAGTAGTAGAGTAGTAGAGTAGTAGAGTATAGTAGTATATGTTATTTTCTCTGATAACGTGTGTAGCCTAAACTTGTATTCGTTGATGGTTCCTCAAAGAGACGAACCGGAGTGGCTTATTTAACTTTGAGAGAAACTTGGCATCGAAAAACTCTCCACCAGAACAATGGTAAGGATTGTTCTGGAATATTCGAAAGGGGCCATCTATGCACGAAGTGCCCTGATGGCCAAATGCCGTATCACCATTGTACCAATCGGACTGAGAGGCTGCATAATACCTTCATAGCCAGGGCCTGTCTATGGTGGATCTAACACTAACCAGTTGTTATATACAGGGATATGTAAGTTCTACCTTACAAGACCAAAGTGCGATATGTGCTGAAGTGGATGAAAGCTCTTTACCGAATAGTTTCCTGCACATAATACTACCACTGGTCTGCATACAACACATCAGCGAAGTACCTTGACTCCGTACATGCTAGGTTATTAACTCCCCCGACAAGTTATCATAGTGAATATTGAAAAGTGAATGATTAGATACGGTTAAATGAGTGAGGATGAAGATAAAGGGATCTGAAGGAATTGTTCTGTGTGAAAATAAATGAATGACTCCCAACTTGGTTTAAGATTCTTCGGCCAATGCAGCATCCTTCTTCACCACAAACCTAGTCTTTGGATCATAGTGCAAGAGAGTAACTTCTGCTGCAACGCACGAATGCTTGGGAAGTGGAATGCCTCCATAGAAAATGCCCGATCTTTGGGTCCGCGCATCTCGCACGACTGGAACTAAGAGCCTCGGCTGCTAGCTTATCCCTGATCTGGAAACATCAGAAAGACTTCCAAATGGGCTTCCCACTTTCCTGCGGAAAGCCACATGTTAGTGGCTCTTCTTACATGAGGTCTGACTTGACCAAGTGGAATAATGACTTTTTCAGTCTCCCCCTATTCGTCTGAGATGACGAGTATTACACCGAACTTTATATGGGCTCCAGAGAACAAATTATTGAGGTTCTGNAGATGACGAGTATTACACCGAACTTTATATGGGCTCCAGAGAACAAATTATTGAGGTTCTGGTAAATATTCTATCGCCTGATACATGGGTGATGAGTAGCAAAGTGATTTGTGAAAACAAAATGAAAAGAGACATACAGTTCAAACGTGATATCCCGAATCACAACACAAAGGACTCACGAAGTTTCGCAGTGAAGCAAACTAGTGGGGCTGGAAAAGCAAAGGATTCAGAAAAACGAATGTCCAGTTATTCGGGTCTAATCAAGCGAGACGCAAGCGATTGACAATGGTGGATCTAACAAATAGCAAGATATTATTTCAACATAATATTTAAAGATCATAAGGTAGTATTAGATAAAATAGAAATAAAATAAAAATAAAAGGGGGATACCAGCCTACGGTCCGCATTTAATATATCATGCTTTATAAGATGTTAACAGCGAGAGCCGTATGATGGGAAACAATTATGTATGGTTTGGAGAGCTATTCTAAGAATATATAATTATTATTTGTATACGATCTGACTCTACTTTTCTTTACAGCTATATTATTATTATTATTATCTTTACCAGTTTTAACAGCAGGAGTAACTTTACTTCTAATGGATCGTAATTTTAATACTAGTTTTATGAAGTCGCAAGAGGGGGAGATCCTGTAACAGTTAGGCAATGTATACATTCTGCAAGTCATCGTTGATTCCACTCCCACCATGTTGACAATATCCACAAAGATCGTCTCAAACACATGCTTCGCCAATTTGCCATGTCGTTAGAGAGGTACTTCTGATGCTCATAGAAGACAAATGACAAGATATCGTCCTTCGAAGAAATGTGCTCCAAAAACGGACTTTGCACATGCCGGGCCAATCCCACATAGTACTTACCAAAGTGGGCTTATCGGAGAATTCAATAGTACTTGACCAAAGTCAATTTACCGGAGAATTCAATGAGTGCTCTCTCCAAGTTCCGGTACAATCTGGCCATCTCATCCTGACCCCAAATCACAGAGATCAAAGTAGAAGGCTGAGCTGGTCTTGATTGCCCACGAAGCTGACCCTATTGACTTGGTCATCTTCTTGCCTGCTTTGAGTAAAAAGAGGGTGTCCCATACGCCATCATTATGGGTAAGGGTAGATTGGGTTCTGATGTCCACAAGAAGACTTCTGCCGTTGCTCCTTTGGCCGAGGTCAGATCAAACGCCGACGCTGAATTGGCTCTGTTGATGTCTAACATCTGTGCCAACTTCATCGAGAAGTACGATGAGTTCAGACGCTGGGATGGAAGGACAAGCACTACCGTGAAGGTCAAGAAGTTGAACAGCACGAAGCACTGACAAAGCACTAAGCACTGACAAAGCACTGACAAAGCACTAAGCACTGACAAAGCACTGAAAAAGCACTAAGCACTGACAAAGCACTGAAAAAGCACTAAGCACTGACAAAGCACTGAAAAAGCACTAAGCACTGAAACAACATTGAAACAACACTGAAACAACACTGAAACAACACTGAAACAACACTGAAACAACACTGAAACAACACTGAAACAGCACTGAAACAACACTGAAACAACATTGAAGCAACAAGAAGCACTGACAAAGCACTAAAAGGCACTAATACAACATTTTAACAACGCTGAAACAGCACTAAAAAGTACTGACTGTGGAGCCTGAAACACGTAACATGTAACATGAAACAGCACTAAACAGCATTAAAAGAGTACTGAAACAGCACCGAAGAGCAATAAATATGAATCATGAAACAGCACTGAAACGATAGAACCCAACACTTTAATGTGAAACACTGAAACAACACCAAAAACGAGTTTGGAGGACTGAAACAGCACTGAAACAGAAGTGAAACAGAAGTGAAACAACACTAAATCATTGTAACACGAAACGCCACTGAAGCATGAAACATCATTGAAACATCACTGAAACACTGAAACACGGAAACATGAAACACCAGAGATATGAAACATCACTGAAACATCACTGAAACAGGTGAATCACAATGATCTATTCGGAGTAGGCGGGAGGATGCGAGGGCGGAGCCACAGCTCCATACGAAGGGTTCTGGTGAGGACGTGCCTCTACCAAGTGCACCCTGTTTATCGTGGTGGGCTGGTAATATTGATGGTACACATTCTGGCCCTGGCCCATGGTCTGGCTCTCGAGGTCGACCCGGTGAACAGCTGCGTTCGGCTCCGGGTACCGTGCAATAATATACCACGAGTGAATGAGCCCCGGAAAGTACCCAATGATACAGAGCAAGATATTGAGCCACAGGTCACCCAGGCAAAAGCCACGGCGGAACCAAACGGGAAGCGGCGGGAATATAATACTCACCGCCACAAGAATAATGTCAGAAAGGCATTGGCAACAACATAGACACATGGTATAGATCCGAGGGTAGAAGAGGGTAGACGAGGGTAGACGAGGGTAGAAGAGTGTGTAGATACGAGGGTGTAGATAAGAGAGAGACGAGGGCGCGCATGACTTGAGATTTCGATATGGTATGTTGAAACATCAGTACACCCATTACACCAGTACACCAGATATATATATATATTACACTATAATCACTATACATCCGTACATAGCAAGTATAATGCGAGGGTAAGCCACAATACTGCTACTGCTACCTGGGCCTGGCTTTTGTTTGCTTGGTTAAAGATTATGTGCCCTGGGATTATTGATGGTAGTTTTGTATGGGCCTGCATATAATCTAAAAGTTCATAAATCCAGAATTCATCTTAAATGTCAATTTTAATAACAATCTGGAGTTTGATAAGTGTAGTTGTAGTAATGATATACACCACTATTTATGTTTGAATTTAAGCTTGAAATTAAGCATGTGGGCCTGGGAATCGTTTGTACAATAAAAGTCACGTGATTTGGTACCCTCGGAATGCCATCCCCCTACCAAAACATCCCTAAACTTCCACAATATCCGAAATAAGAACGGAAGAATTCCATTGGAAGTCCTGGAATTATACTCCGGAACTCTGCCGGCCTTAATTTCTATTTTACAAATTGTTTGGGGTCTATAATAAACCCGTACACCACATATATAAGAACACAGCGCCTCACCTCCACCCAAACTCACCATGTCTTTAACCTTTACGGTGGTGCACCAGAAAGAGAGCCGGAAAGTCACGTGCGAGCGGTCAGCCACGGTTTCCCAACTCCTAAGCTCAGCTCTTCAAAAATTCAAGTTTCCTCCCGCCACAAACGGCACGCTATTGTATGCCGGAAAACGGCTCGATCCAGCCTCTCCCATACGTTTCACCAGCCTCGTAAACAACGGCAAAGTGACGCTCGAGGTCAGCCAGATGTATGGCGATGTTAATTTGAAAGTTATCGCCTCGATTTCTGGGGGTTCCATCACCCGGATCTTGAAGGTGAAGTCGTCCGTTTTGGTGTGCGAGTTGGTGGAGGAGTTCCGGGGCCAATCAGGGGTAATTTGGCCTGATTCGGCAAAGATAAGCGTCAGCGTGTTACACAATGCCGTGGACAATGTTCTGCCGAAATACAAGGAGATTACGGTGGGTTCCATGGTGGGTCACGTGCCTAGTGCTGTGGTACGGATAAATGTTGAAACAGGGGCGGTCAAGGAAAAGACGGAGAATGGTGAGGTAATTCAGTCGAGTCAGTTGAGTCAAAAAGATCAGAAAGTTCAGGAAAATCAGAAAAATACGGTGGATCAGGTGGGTTTGTCTAATCTGTCTAATCTGTCTAATCAGACAGAGACAAACCACACAAACCACACAAACCAGGCAAACCAGACAAACCAGATAAACCAGACTCAAGAGGTGAATCAAAGGAATCAAACAAATCAAGCATTTATGACAAGTCTGTCTAGTGACACATATAGTCTGTCTAATTTGTCTAACTTGTGTGATCCGGTGGAAAAGGTTGTCTTAAATGTTGGACAAATGGACCAAGCCCAGGCTCATAACCATCCGTCTCAGACTCATAACCCACAAAATGCCAGCCAAAAAAATCCCCAACTGACTCCCCAATTGAGCTCTGAAGAACCCAATTTACAGGGAGAGACCCAGGATGTGGTGTATATTCCCCTGTCCGGCATACAAGCATACGAGAATCCAGATGAAGATTACGAATTGACTTCTTCACAGGCAGAAAAGTACTACAAGATCCTTAAGTCCATGCAGGCACGGCCCAAGCCCAAGAAGCCGCAATTCATTCCCCGAAACTATACGATCCGTGTAAGGTTTCCCGATCGGGCGCTTTTGGATCTCCATTTCTCCGATCCTGCAGTCAAGCTCGGTCAGGTATTCAAGAAAGTCGATTCTTGCATCAACGACCAGTACTTGAACTCATACAAACTCAAAAGCTCATTGCCTCCATTCAAGGAAATCCAACCGTCGTTCGATTCCAATAATATTCCTTTGAAAGACCTCCCAGATTTCCAGCTGGAAAGAGTGTTGTTGGTGTGGGAACCTGCACGTCCTGCAGGCAACTACTTGAAGCTGTCAATGGCCCGGAAAAATGTTTCTGAGCTGCCCACGGTTCAATTGGAAACAAACAGGGGAAACTTAGCCGATGATACCCCTGCTCCTGCACCCAAGAAGCTTTCCAAAGGGTTGCCCAAATGGTTCAAACCGGGAAAGTGATCAACCAAAGTGAAAAACCAGAGGGTTTGAGATTTTGATGCGGCCGGGTATACTGATGGGGCCCAGTATACGGATGGGGTGTACCATACATGTCGTGTTTCGTAAAGTTAAAAGGGTGTCTTTGGTGATATTGTTATATACCGGATGATGTCGTTTTTTTTGAGGATGTCGGATGTTGTGTATTATTGGCGGTGCTGGATGACGTCGTCTTATTGTTTTAATGTCGCGATACAGGTACTGGTGATACTTGGGATGTCATGATGATGTTGTCGTTATACTGATTGTGATGTATCAACTCTTGCAGTGATCTAGATGCTGGGACGGAATACCTGCATGTAAGGATGATATCGGCCAGCGGAGGCTTACGTGCAGTACTACAATGATAAGGGTTCATGCAATTTTTAATGCTCAATTCTTGAGTTCCAAAATAACCGAATAATTGCGATTGTAATTTTGGAGTTATTGAAGTATTTGACACCCATAAGATTATTGCAGTCCCTGAGTCACCAGGCCAAGTCACGTGGATTTGAAGCGAGCGTGCGCCCGAAAAGCTTATTAATCAGCCCAATCAATTCCGGTCCTGCAGCGCCTTCAGCAAATGAGTCTCCAATCAGGTGCATCCAATGAACCCCCTCCTGTCTACAAGTACAATACCACAGACTGCATATACCAGCGTCTGCATGACTATATGAAGTGGCTAAATCATTAGATGACGGATCAATGGTGAATAGTGGTGGTGGTGGTGGTCAATAGGGTCATTGGATGAATGGGTAAATGGAGGAAGTTTGAATTGTCCCGCCTGCATATATCCGTGAGCACCTGCATACAATCATGACTCACCTTCCCAATGCGGTAGATCGGGCCCAGATGCCGCGCGCTTAGCGCGCGCACGCCCCGAAAGCGGCCCGCATGAAGGACAAGAAAATTTTTTCTCGCGCCTATATATATGGCTACCTTCCGCTCACTTCTTCCCTCTCCACCACCACTTTGCTATTCTGTTTATTTCCCCATATTTTACTTACAAGTCATTTACAATGTGTGCTTAATCTTTACATCAGTCTAGGTACTTTTTTCCATCAAGAAAAAAATTATTAAACAAGTGTCTTATCAAAATCCCATTGATAACTTTGAATCCGAAAGTTCGTTCCCCCTCAATATGCTACTATAAATCCATTTCTACAATATGGTGTGCCACCACAAATTAGTCGTTGTTTTAAAACAGAATCCACTTAAAACAGAACCAATCTAAAGTCTATTTTTGAAACTCAGAAATCGTTGAATCCGTTTTTTTTCGTTTTTTTTTTTTTTTTTTTGCTAATTATTTACGTTAAACGTTATAATTCATTATCTTTTTTACTAGAATCTTGTCTATGTCTGCTCAAGTCGTGATGTACAATGATTCTTACGAATCGGACCTCCCAAGGGAGTCGTCTGTGGTCCCAAAGACGGAGACTATGGATGAATTGTCGTGCCAGTTGCCTGCAGCTAACTTCCAGGCCAATGATAATATGGATGACTCGCCCATTCTTGTTCATACCGATGTGTTGGACTCTGTGTTCTCGCTGAACCTTGATACCTTTGATCTGGCCATGACAGAGACCCCCATGTTTGACGAGTTGGACTTTGCCATCGATGGCGTCAAGGTCAACTCCAAAGATGATTGGGTGTCTTTGTTCAAACACGAGGAAGAAGAACAGAAAAGCAGCCCCGACGAGGCCTTGGATGATTTGTTGGGCGATGACTTCAAGAAGTCGTTTGATTTTATCCCTGCTCCTGTCGTGAAGGCTGAACCTGAGGCCATGGTCAAGAGCATGCCAGTCAAGCCAATGCTTCCAACTCCAATGATGAACGATGAGCTCTCCCTTGAGACTGGTGCTGCTGTCAAGAGAAAGGCAGTGGACCATTTGGGCTGTGTTTCTTATAGTAAGAAGCAGAGAAGCCGTCCTTTGATGCCGGTGGAGGCCAACAACGAGGACCCAGTGTCGATGAAGAGAGCCCGGAACACCGAGGCAGCTCGTCGGTCGCGTGCGCGTAAGATGGAGAGAATGGGTCAGTTGGAGCTGAAGGTCGAGGAGTTGCTCAAGTCTAAGGACGAGTTGACTTCCGAGGTCGACCGGTTAAGGAAGATCTTGCAGGCCCATGATATTTTATACTAATTTACTTCATACAGTTATATATTTGTAGCTTCGATTGAGTAAAGCACGGGCTTTAGGAAGTAAGGCGTTGGGAGACCATGTGACGAACAGACCCGTACACCAAGACAAGTCAATGGAAGATTATGCGACAAATGGACCCGTACACCAGGCTAGGTCAGTAGAAAAAGGACCAATGCAAAGCACCCTTTTCTTGGTTGTATATAGATAAAAATAGTATGAGTAGAAAGCTGGAATTCCGGACATCAGAATGACCTAATTGCAGAGCTAAAGCTTCATTGTGACGATTTTAAAGGGTGTATTTTAGTTGAATTCCGGGGGCAGCGACCGGGCTCAAAACCGTATGTTAATGATGGAAATACAGCTGCAAATACAAACTCCATAATGTTTAATACTGATAAGCGTCAATACTAAGACAGTGTAAACGTGGGGACGTAGTTATATTCATTAGATTCCAATTCAGAGTGTGTATAAGAGTGCATATACTTTGGTGTATACTCTTTGGTGTATACTCTTTGGTGTATATTGAGTCCCGCTTTGATCCAAGAGTCCTGACTACTCATCCTCAGTACTCATTGTCAGTAGTCAGTCAATAGTCAGTCAGAACTCGGTCAAAACTCGGTCAGTACTCAGTCAGTACTCAGTCAGTACTCAGTCAGTACTCAGTCAGTAGTCATTCAGTAGCCCAGTTTCGATACTCTATACTTATATTCTGCACAGAGATCATCAAGGACAAGTAGTAGATTTTCCAGACTCTAAAATACCTCGGCAGCGAAAAGTAGTGTCAGTACATGACCATGAACACGGTCAAGTTCAAGAAATAGGCCTTAATCCAATCAGATTCCAATCAGCTACGTGTAACACAACACAGTAACACAGTAACACAGTAACACAGTAACACAGTAACACAGTAACACAGTAACACAGTAACACAGTAATTGTAATGACGGTACCTGAAATGATCCACCAACCCAGTATGAGTCCATAATCGTCAATACAACGAAGTCCTTGATCCGAAAAAAGGTAGAAGTTCATAATCTGTCAATAAAGGAAGAAGTCCATAATCTGTCAATAATTAAGGATTCCATAATCTGTCAATAAGTATGAGTCCATAATCTGAAAATACAGTGTGAGTGTATAAGCCTCAATACTGCACCTTGATCTGGGAATAAACATGAGTCCATAGTCTTCAATACTGTATGAGTCCATAATCCAGTAATCTGTAGAAGTACCCACCATAATCTGTCAACATGAGCACCACCATAACATGTCAATATAGTATGAGTCCTTAATCCGAAAACATGACTATCCACCTTAATCCACCGAACTGTAGAAGTTCCCACTATAACCCATCAATGCAGAATGAGCCCATAATTCACCAATAAAAAAGGAGTAATTCTTTTCTGCAATAAGGAAGGTAACCATAATTCTCTAAACTGTAGAATTACCCACCATAATCTATCAATAAAGAAGGAGTACCCACCATAATATGTCAATAAATAAAGAGTACCCACCTTAATCTATCAATACAATGTAGTCCTTAATTCGAAAGTACAGTATAGTACAGTATGAGTCCATAATCTGCAATACCATAGAAGTACCCACCGTAATCCGCCAATACCATAGAAGTACCCACCGTAATCTGCCAGTATGCAAAGCTCTCCTCTAAGTCCTTTAAAATCCCCAAAACGTTTCCTTAAAAGCTAAAAACCCTACTTCTTAGCATACGTAAGAAGCGTTGTAGAACTGAGAGATGGTTTTGAGCCCTGGAGACAAGCTGTAGCCAGGCTTTCATCAACAAAATCAATAAACGCCACTTTTCTAAATGGAACAGGTCGTATTTTGACAAACCCACTGAAACTGCCAAATTGCGACTCCAAAATCCCCTCTCCAAACTGACTTTCCGCCACATTCTGATACAACAACGTGCTGTTCGGAGGAAGAGCGGTCCATGAACGCACCTGAGCTTTCGTAAAGGGAAGTTTCAGCTCGTTGGCCTTGTTTTCCTTGGCCTGTGCCATTTTTTCCGCCTTAATTTGCTTTCTTTTCTCTATTCCTGCCGTATCTCCAACCTGTCGTCTGTATTCGTCAGAGTCTTGATTTGCCCTGGCAATATGGATGGGTTTTTTGAATATGGGCCTATTTTGGAGCTTGGAGAGTGCTTTTAGACATGATTGGCTGCTTTCGTATGTGATGAAGGCTTGGCCTTTCATGCGGAGGGCGGGCGACACCGAAATGTCCACTACGTGGCCATACCGCCCAAAGAGTTTTTGGAGAACGTACCGTAGCTTGTTGGGGTTGACTTTTTCATTGATGTTGTTGACGTAGAGCGTCGTGTGGGACAGCATGGTGTAAGGTTTAGATGGTTTAGTGGGTATATCAGTACACCAGCAAATCATAAACTTAAACTATTGAAAACCCGTACACCAATTCCACAAAACCCGTACACCCTAAGTATATCTTCTCAAATATCAAGTACCTAATAGTCTTGTGGACAGCCTTGTGGTTCTGAATTGAAACCGGTTAGTTTTTATTTGAATGATGAAAGTTGCAAGTTATAGATTTATCTGTTCAAACCTCATTTTATCATTAACCAGAGAATCATGTAAGAAAAAGAACATAACAAACTGGGTGATTTCCAAAAACGGAAATGGGCGTGTGGCGCAGTTGGTAGCGCGTTCCCTTAGCATGGGAAAGGTCTCCGGTTCAAATCCGGACTCGTCCACTTTGTTTTTTCGAGATGTGAAGAACGGTCTGAGACTTTGTCAACGAGTACTTAGCAGGTACGGACCTAAGGTACTTCGTGGATATGTTGTATGCACGTCTGTGAAGTACTACATGCAGGTTGACGGTGGGTGAAGAGTTTTCACCCACTTCGACACATCTCGCACTTTGGTCTTGTAAGGTACATCTTACATATCCCTGTATATTGATATATACTAAATCATAGGTTGAAAGATTAAGAGTCAAATGAAGGTTCCATGCTGATCAGGCTGGCAGTCAAGGTCTTGTGCTGCCTGCAAGCCAGAGGTGGGTGCTCTGGTCTCCGAGTTGTATTCGATTCGATGGCTGTTAGGGTCCATGCCATGTGGAATTTCGTTATGGGGCATGTCTTGGCTCCGTTCCTGTCGTCCGACAGCAGAACATATCCGCTCAAGGATGCCTGCTGATTGATCTAGCCCAGAGCGTACGTCGTGGTTGACCACAGCTTGGTTTTCGTCACGGAGATCTGATAAGATGGCATGGTCTTCGAGACGTTGCAATTGTGTAGTATGCGCGTCGGCACGCGTATGATGCGCTTGATCGGAAAGCAAAAGTTGTTCAGCGTGATGACGGTTTGATTCCAATAACTGTTGTCGCTGGAGTGAAAGATCCCGCTGTGATTGCAAGAGTCGGTGCTCGTGGTTGTCGAGGCGAGACGTAGTGCTGTGCAGCTCGTGTGAGATTTGATCACTAAGGCGTTGGTCTGTGGACGTGAGACGTGCATCTTGCGTAGTAAGCCGCCGTTCGTTGTGTTGCAACAGTTGTGTGTGTTGATCAAGTTGGTGCTCATTTTCACACTTATTGACGGTGGACTGTGTCATGATGGACAGTTGATCTTGTTGGGTCTGAGGCGACTTAACGTCGCGGAGAACTGACTGTAACTCATCAACGCGTTGACTTAGTTGATCGCGATCAGTGGGGAAATCCTGAAGAAGTTTTTGAAGTGCCTGCTAAGACTCGAGGTATGAGTGTTGGAGTGCTTCTAACTTAGAGGTGCGACTCTTGAGTTCGTCTATTTGCTGAAGGTGATCGGTGGTTCCCTTGGCAAGGGAGTTGAGATCGGCAATGTCGAAGCCCGCGGTCTTAAGGAGTTTTCCAAGTGATTGGTGATCAAGTATCTCGGCCGCCATGGCTTGTCCTTCGTCTGCTGAGATAACGGGTTCCGCCAGTTGGGGGCCGTGGTGGACCGGTCTGGGGATGCGCGTGCGTTTAACTTCAGCAGAAGCCGTCAGTCGTGGTGTGCGGATAACGACATTTGGGTACTGTTTCGGTACAGGATCAGTGAGCCGGGAGTGTGTTTTCACTGTCTGTCGAATGTCCTCGGCGGCAGTCTCAGCCGTTCGCATGTTGTCAAAATCGTCATTGAAGTTAACGTTGGATGCAAGTAAAATTTTGAGGCCCTCACCAGGTGTGGAGAAGTTAGTCCAAACCTTGTGTATGGCACTATTTGTATTGCTGCTCCCTAAGTATATCCCCGGTATGCGTAGATTCTGTAGTCTATGTCTTTGACTCAAAACTTAACTTTGTCTTTTATAGTAGACAATATGAGCTACGGGTTTGATAGGTTTACAACTTTGACAGGTTTTAGGTGTTCCTCTTGTCTGTCTTGTCTTTCTCTTGTTTTGTCTGTTTTGTCTGTTTTGTCTTGAATTTTATGTGATTGTCTTGTCTGTCTTGTCTTTCTCTTGTTTTGTCTGTTTTGTCTGTTTTGTCTTGAATTTTATGTGATTGTCTTGTCTGTCTTGTCTGTGTTGTCTGTGTTGTCTGTGTTGTCTGTGTTGTCTGTGTTGTCTGTGTTGTCTGTGTTATCTGTGTTGTCTGTGTTATCTGTGTTGTCTGTCTTGTCTGTCTTGTCTGTCTTGTCTGTCTTGTCTGTTTTGTCTGTCTTGTCTGTCTTGTCTGTTTTGTCTGTCTTGTCTGTTTTGTCTGTCTTGTCTGCCTTGTCTTGAATTTTATGTGATTGTCTTGTATAATGTTACATCCCATTTCTATACCTTAGATCCTATATTGAATGTCATAGTGCTATTTAACGTGTCATGTTTATCGTCTGTCAACTTAGTAAAATAAGACAGTTTTCTTATGCAGAGGTCACGTGAGCCTGGGAAGGCTTTGCTTCACCAGCGTAACCCGTGCTATGAGCCATATCGTCGGCACTGGGAGGCACCCAGCCCGAAGTCTTCCAGGGCTTGATGTCCGTGGCGTACAACTCGTCCACCTCCTCCAACGAAAGACCCTTGGTCTCGCGCACAAAGAAGTACACATAGAAAAACGAGAAGATTAAGCATCCGGTGAAAACGAAGCCATAGTAGAAGTGGATGGCGTTGGTGATGAATGGCGTGAAGAATGAGATCAAGAATCCCCACATCCAATTGGCAGCCGTGGCAACCGCCATAGACTTGGACCGGATTCTCAACGGATAGGTTTCGGAAACAATGCAGTATACTCCGCCAGCCCACGTGGAGGCGAAGAAGAAGATGAAGAGACACGTGATGAAGATCATGGCATCTCCCGTGGGTTTTCTGGTATTGGAGAGCTCGTTAGAGTAACCATCAATATACAAATCCACGGACCCGAGGATGGAGTAGATCAAGAAACACACACTCATGCATGCGGACCCGGTCAATAAACATAACCGTCTGCCCATACGTTCAATGGCGAAAATACCCACGAAAGTAGAGGCAAAGTTAACGATACCCAACACAATAGACGTCTGGAACGAGTCCAGCATTCCCACAGCCTTGAAGATGGTAGTTCCGTAGTAAAAAAAGTAATTATTTCCAGTCAATTGCTGGATGGATTGAAGAACAATACCCAAAATGACTCGTTGCAACATCTTAGGTTTACCAGTAATTAATTCTTTCCATCCTGCACTTCCAGCCATGGCTTCACGGTCAATACCAGCTTGGATAAGCTCCACTTCCGCATAAACAGCAGGGTCTTCCACAGATACCTTATTGGATTTGGCAATAGAAGCCTTAGCCTCGTCAAATTTCTGTTTTTCAATCAAGTACCGTGGAGATTCAGGCATAAATACCATTCCACCGATTAGGAGCCCTGCCCATGCGAAACATAAACCCAAAGGAATTCTCCATTGTCTAGAATCTGAGTACCTTTTAGTTCCATAGGTCGTGCAGTAACCCAAAAAGATTCCCAAGGTCACATTCAACTGAAAACAACAAACAAGAGTTCCTCTCAAGTGTTTGGGTGCAGATTCTCCAATGAAAAGAGGACTGAGCACTGAAACTGTACCCACGGCCAACCCAGTAATCAACCGTCCAATGAAGTACTGGTACCATTTGTCAATACTGGCAATTTGAATAATAATACCCACCACGTAGATCACCATAGACATCATGATTCCCACACGTCTACCCCAGATGTCTCCAGATTTGGAGAGGAAGATACCGCCCACCGCGCATCCAATGTTGAAAATGGACACTATCAAGCCAGTTCTAGTTTCGGATAAATAGTATTCTCCCAGCAGGTGACGTTGGCCGAAACGGCGTAAAAAGTCGTCCATATTGACGAACCCAGAGATGGTTCCGGTGTCGAACCCGAAGACAAAGCCTCCGAATGCAATCAATATACAGAGCGAGCAAATGAAGATGTACTCCAGGGCTTTTTTCTGGCGGAATTGGGGTCCGTTTTCGGCGTCAGCGTCGGCATCGGCTCCATTATTTGGGTTTAAGACGCCGTTATTTTCGGCTCCGTTTTCATGCCCATTTTCGTGGCTCTTTTCTTTGAACGACCCAGCATCGTCCGAAGCAGTGGCTGTTCGAGAGGTCATTTCGTTTTCCAGCATTGGGAGAGGAAAAGAAAGATGAAAAAAAAAATGGGAAAAAGGGGAAGAGGGAAAAAAAAGAAAGAGGGAAGAGGGTGAGGGTTATAAGAGTGAGGTTGCGTCGGCCGGGGGGATCTTATAAGAAGCTTGCTGAGGAGGCTTGCTGAGCGGAGCAATAGTAGCCATGGGTCCGAAAAATGCGGCTCCTGCATGCGCACCGCGGCTAATCGGAAAAACTGTTATTCCGCGATATGGGTCCGATTTGGCTTCCCGATGGGCTGGCCTGGGGGTGGCGATACCAACACTAGGGGTTTTTTTTAGCGGCAAAAAAGGACCAGACTTGTAATGGATTGCCTGGAAATGTTGGGGGTGGATGCAGGACCGCTAATTGCCTGATTGGGAATACATTCCTTGAGATTGCTATTGCAGTTGCTATTGGTGTGATGTCATGGCGCGCCTGTCATCTCAAATATGCGCATTAGCATACTTATTCGGCACTCTATGTGCCGGAAACAAGAAACAAAAGGCGCACCGTGCATGCGGCTCGCTTTGAGGATGAGAGGTTTTTCCGGGCCGAGGTCGTGCGCGGCCCATTCGGGCGGTCATTTCCAAGTTCAAATTTTCTTAGCGTGCGCCCGGGAGTGCGCCCACCAAATATCACGCAATTTTAGAGCGCAATCCCAAACTCAATCTCGCACCATAATTCCGAACGCAATGTCGCACGTAGGCCATCTCGTAATTTAATATGCGCGACATTGTACCCATCGAGCGTGCGCGGCCTAATCTAGCTCTGTAAAACTACAGCAAGCAACTTGAAGCAAGTACATGCAGGCGCCTGCGGGAGTCTGCGGGCCAATGTAAGATTTTACGTCTATTGATACTAAAAGGGTCTATTTCAAAAGGTCGCCATTATTAAGCACAAACCCATCAATGGCGGCCATGGCCGCATATAAGCGGTTCTCCGCCTCCTCAAAAACAATAGAGTTTTCGTGGTAAAACACATCGTCCGCCACCTCCTCGGGGTGTCTTGGCAAGCAATGCATGAAGCGCCAATCGCCGCTGACCTGGCCCTGCAGAAGCATATCCAAAGAGATCTGGTACCCCGCAAACTCCTTCAATTTCAGTGCCTTCTCATCCTCTTGCCCCATAGAAATCCAAGTATCGGTAACAATGACATTTGCATTCTGAAGGGAATGAAGCGGATCGTGCACGATCTCAAACTGCAAGTGAGATTCTTGTGCAACTTGTTGCGCCGTGTGCTTGACTGCAGGATCAAATTCCACTCCGGGAGGAACCAGAATGGACACCGAAATGCCTGCCTTAAGAGCAGCTACTGCCAAGTCATTAATGACGTTATTGGCATCTCCAATCCATGCAAGCTTGAGACCCTCAGTTTTTCCAAACGCCTCCTTAATGCTCATGATATCCGTTATCGCCTGTAGCGGGTGGTACATATCGCATAGGGAGTTAATAATAGGCACAGATGAGTGCTGACAAAGGTCCAAGATGTCCTGATGTTTGTTGACCCGGGCAAAGATACACGAGGTCATTGACAGGATCACGCGGGTGGTGTCATACATGGATTCGTTGACCCCCAACTGGATATCATCTTTTCCCAAGAACATGGGCTGGGCACCGAAATGAGCGGCTGCTCCTTCGGAAGAGATTCGAGTCCGTGTAGATCTCTTGGAGAAAAGAAGAGCCACGAGCTTTCCAAGTAACTTCTGGTGGTTTTCCTGGATGGAGGGCTGGTGGTTTTTCTTGACGATGTTTTTGAAATGCATTGCTTTGGAGACCAAGGCATTAAACTCAGCATTGCTGAGTTGTGAAATACTCACTAAGTGACGAGGGGCTTTAGTGGCCATGGACAAGTTACGAGAAAACATTGGAGGAGAAGTTTGGAGGGGGTCCGAAACGGGAAGGCAGTGAGTAAGCGCGGTGTCGCATCTGGGAAGGGCACGACTAGGTGATGTATGCAGGTGTAAGAGTCATCTAAACCTGCACCAAATCAGCAACTCACCAAATCAGCAACTCACCAAATCAGCAAATCATCAAATCACCAAATCATCAAATCATCAAATCACCAAATCATCAAATCATCAAATCATCAAATCATCAAATCATCAAATCATCAAATCATCAAATCATCAAATCATCAAACCATCAAATCATCAAATCATCAAATCATCAAATCATCAAATCATCAAATCATCAAATCACCAAATCATCAAATCACCAAATCACCAAATCACCAAATCACCAAATCACTAAATCACCAAATCACCAAATCACCAAATCACCAAATCACCAAAAAAAAAGAATATAAAATGATGAGAATATGAAATAACGAAATGGGAAACCCGATTTCACGTCTATTGGGGGGATACAGTGTTCATTAAAGGCCTAAAGTCTCAGTCAGTCTCAGATCTGAACTCAGTTTCCGACCAGAACCGCAAACTTCAAAGTCATACTCAATGACTCAAAGACTCAAGGTCTCTTGATCAGACCTCAACAATTCTTCTCGACAGTTCTTCTTTCTCCCCATCTGAAAAAAACCAATTCCTAAAGAATTGTCCATTGACAATCGAAAGACTTGAGAGATAGTCCAGAAACCTGCATATTGTCAAAAACCCATTGTTACTTTCATTCCTTTTGACATTCTTTCAGTCACTGATGTATCCATTAATAATCTCAATAACCCAATGACATTTTATTCCTAAGCAATTGATCCATTCTGAATGACCTATTGACACATCCTGCCTCCACCATACTTTACTTACTTTACCATGTTCTTCCTTCCCTTTATCTACTATCCTACTACGGTATTTACTCCCTTCATTCCCTTCATTCCCTTCATTCCTTTCATTCCCTTCACTCCCTTCACTCCCTTCATTCCTTTCACTCCCTTCACTCCCTTCACTCCCTTCACTCCCTTCACTCCCTTCACTCTTTTCATTCCCTTCATTCCTTTCATTCCCTTCACTCCCTTCACTCCCTTCATTCCTTTCACTCCCTTCACTCCCTTACTCTCTGTATCCACTCTTTTCTAACTTTTATAAAACCAAATTTATATATTATAGTTATTAGAAATTATTCAATAAGGAAGTTGTTACTCCAGATTGTATAGATCTAATTTAACTGGAAACTGGAGATCTTGACTCAGACTTAATGGATATAATTTAATAAGCCTTGTGTATACTGAATAAGGAAGGTGTTGAGGAATTGAAAGATTTTGTTGTGACTGTCTTATGAAAAGTTCTGCACAATATATATGTTCATGGTTCTGATAGGTTCTTGTGACGTCAGGTACTCTGTCCAATATATTCATTCGCCGATGATTCCTTAAGGGGAGGGGACGATTCTGAACCATTGAAGTATCTGACAACGATGTCACCTAGTCAGTTGGTTAGCTGGTTATTGCTAGGTGCAAAGGGGGAAAACTCTTCACATTCATCCTGGGACCTCGTACAATGATGGTAGAGAAGTGGCACAATGGAATGGCCATTGTTAGAATTAGACACCGTAGACTTAAAATACCTCAATAGGTAGACCACTACCTATGATGGATCTGACATCTCCCCTAGCCTCGATATCGATTTGTTTGGTCATTGAAGGGCCATGAGTTTGAGCATATTCCCGTTAAAACTGTTTCCTGTTGGAGTTGGGGAACCGCAATGTAGGAGTCCACCAGTAGAAGGATTCTGGAAGACTGGGAAATAACACTTGTAGATGGAGGACCACTTAATGAAAGCATTTTTAATCCAGATTGTTTTTATAGATAGCGAATTATTCCAACATCTCGAAGTAAGAATGTAAAGCGACTCATGAAGGAATGTCAATGATTTGCTGGACTCATGAAGTAATGTGATTGGCTTGCAGTTCAACGGTATAGGTATGGATGGTAAGATTTAAGAAGACGTTATCTGATTTCGCTGGGGGCCAAATGTGAATAAATATCTCCAATTCAGGCATGGGCTAGGAATTGAGGGTTTGATACCCCTTTATCACCCAAAGAAGATTGAGTTCTGAACGGGGAAAGTTTTCTCATCTTGGTGGATGCATGTTTTGGTCCGAAGGAGGGTATCGGTTGATTGGTGAGTAGCCTGTATCCCAGTAGACAAACTGATGGACAAGGATTCCTGAAGGAACTTTCGAGAGTTCAGGGGACGGATAATGCAACAATTCCCAAACTGAAGTGATAGTGACAGGAGTGCTGTGTAGCACGGGCACTGTCAAGTTGATGGTTGTAGCTGCTTTGCAAAAATGTTTGATAGAATCATGATCTGGGGATTTATCAGCATGTAAAAGTATATGCAAAAGGAAAGAATGCATTTTAATGAAAGAAAATGTGTAGTAGTTGAAGGTATTGCTTTCCAAGGAACCACGCTGTATGGAAGACGAGGCAGACAATAGGGAATCCCGAAGGAGAGATCATCCAAACCGCTAAGGTTGGTCTGGTGGGTCCAAATTGGAGTAGATCTTTCGCCAAACAGAATCCTCATATATTTGTGGACTGAAGTTGCAGTGGTCAGGGAAACAACTTTTGGGCTGTGAGACCTTTGCAGCGGTCGTTGTGACCAACTGACCAACTGTAATGATGGTTTTTAACGAGTGAACGCGGAAAGAGAGTTTGAAAAAGCAACTGGTAAGCTGTTTTGGGAAACTGCGAGAGTATGCGAAAGCAAAGGAGCATACCATAGATGGGAAATAGAAATAGCGGCCAGTTTTGCCCAGATAGCACGGCGTATGTCATGGTTTGTAGGGCTGCGAAAAACACGACGCAAAGTTGCTTGTAGCATTGAAAATATGTGCGGGAAAGTATCGAAGAAGGTAATGCCATCAGGCCAAAAAGGCACAAGTGTTATCACATAAGTCATCTTGAAGTCACGTTGCCACATAAGTGATCTTGGAGACACATTGCGGTTGGATTGGTTAAGTAAGCGTACTCGAAACAGACAACAAGTTGGCGATGTTGGGGTAGAATGCAGGTTGTGGGGACAATTTAATGGGAACGCTAAAGTGGGTGGTGGAAACAAAGCAGCAGATTTGGGATCCCTGGAGGAGGTTGGAGGCGGAAGAATGGTTCAAATAAGCCCCCAGTTTTTTTTTTAGGATAGAAACTTTCTGTTGCCGCCTGAATTATCGGATGTTTCCGAGATTGGGCAGAGTAAAAAAAGTGACGTTTTGGGCGACCAGGAAGCACACGTAAAAGGTTCCAGAAACATTTATCAAGATTCTAAAAGGTCCTCTGTCTTTGGTTTAGGGCAGCTTGTCTGGTAATGTCCTTTTTCAGAACAATTAAAGTACACCATATTTAAATGGTACTTCAGATTTCCAGTTATTTCGGAGATTTTTCCAGCCTTTTCGGTGCTGATTTCACTCTTGTTCAGGATTTGTCCAGCCTTTTGAACAGCCATGATACCTTTGTCTTCTCGATAAATATCACGATTTTGCCTCATCTGAATTAACGATGATTCGGCTGCTGTAATTGACGATTTATTGTTTGGGAGCACAATAACCCTTTTCTTCCAAAGCTTTTTGAAGACCTTGAGGATCTGATGAGTTTCATATCCTTCACTCATGAGGCACATAAAGAAAGCAACTTCCATCGTACATCTGAAGTGCAAAGTCCTATAATGCCGACTGCTTTGAGTGTGACAGTGTCCAGCAATATACACATAGGATTCCCGGTTTTCTGCACTTGGCTTATAGTTGTCAAAGTAATCCTTAATATCTTTGGTTTGTCTTGTTTTTTGCAAGTTTCCTTTGAAGATCTCTTCTGCCATATGTCTCTGTACAAGGCCAATTATTTCCTTTTCAACCCTCATAAGATAGCTCCTGACGTAGGTTAAAGCTTCGAGGAATAGATTTTGTGGCTTGTTTTCAAAGATATCAACCACTTTATTTGGTTCTTCATACTATACCCAAATTTATTTGTGATCTGGGATACTCTCCAAGACTTTCACCAACCCAGTTTCAAATATATGTGCCTGTTCGTTCTTTTCAAGAGTATAGCTAAGCTTCTGTTTGGAGAACAGGAGAGCTGTAGGGTTCATAACCTGTTGAGCATTATAATAAACGCTGTGAACTCTAGAAGCTTAGGGATGGTAGTACTCATTGCTTATTATTGGGCTCTTAGTCGTGGGTTCTTATTCCTGAGTTCTTATTCTTAGGTTCTTGTGCTACTAATCGGTACTAGTAAATCCGCCTTGTAGTCACAATTGATGCCGTTCGTGGTTGAGCGGGATCCCCTCTATTTATACTTTGGATTACATGGACTCCTTGTTCCTGCATCGGACTTGTTAATCCATTGCTTCAAGTCAAATCTGACTCCTCCCCACAACAAGACCCGGTTGCAAGGCTCGTATCAACGCATGCATTGTATACTGCATGTAATAATAGATTTGTTAGGAAAAATCCTACGAACACTAGAATTGAGTACTTAGTGCCAGTGGATTCAACTAACGAAGCTTAGCTTAGGCTTAGTCTCAAATCATACCACTCATGAGTATGATATGGTGAGAAGGTTAGTATTTAAGGAGACTTAGATACTCGGCGCTAGGCACCATGCAAGTGTGGACGCATGTAGTATGCCCGCGCCATAGAGAACTCCTGATTAGGACTTCTCAGGACCAATGTGAAACATAGGACCAATGTGAAACATCGCGATGTTTCACATCCCGAAGACCGAGTGTTTCAAGAAATCCCTCAAGGGTTACCCGAAGCAGCAAAAAAGTATATAGAGCTAGCAGGTTCGCCTGTTTTTTTTTTTTTTTTTTTCTCAAGGATGCCTCTAAGACATATTACAGTATTCTAATATACAACTGATATTGACTCTGTTTAACAAATCCCAAAGTCCTGCACAAGTTCCAACAATACCTTCATACACATCTTACATGTTCAACACTCACTAAAATAGCACTATGTTCTATACCTCGTTAAAATAAAGCAGTATGGTCTATACCTCACTGAGAGAATAGCCAGTATAGGGTTAAATCTGTTCACCTTTTCATAGAACTCCTTACTATAGATATCGTTACAAAAATTCTTTTGAGCTAATTTAGTGTGGGAAATTACTGTAACAATATGTTTTCATATTTAGTCTATGGAGAGAAGGTAAAATGGGTCCTTAACGAGAAAGAAAACGGGTTCTTAGAAAGAAAGAATATTTTTATATTCTTCTCTTCATATATAAAGGAAAAAGTTGTGCAAGTTTAAGAAATAGAGCTCAATTTTAAAATTGGCCACGCCTGGTTAGTGCAACAACGAAGTGAAATGAGGGCTTATGCCCTATGGGCATACTTGATACAATGGAACCTTAAGTACAGGGCACTTAGGTGTATGCACTGCATATGTACCTCATATATGATAACAACTTCAATTGGACCACTATGTGTATGTTCAACATGTTGAACTTGAGAGATCAGTACACCTGTGTGTATTGTATGTGACTGCATACAGATGAAACAATAATGGGTATTGTTTAAGAGAGGCAAACTTAGACCTGGAGCTAAGCCTCTCTGGGCTCTCATCTAGCTATCGTCTATTTTGCTCTATACAGAATTGAAAGTTGTACATTCCAAATTAATCTGATAGAGTCTATGGTGTCTTATATGCAGGTGCCGCAAAATAGTCCGGCATGCAGTGCTATTAGCATTCTTCATTTATATGGCGTATTGAGTTGATCATTTTAAGTTCTTGTTGAACCGTTTATACGAAGATTCCAAATAGATCTAGGAGAAGCTCCTAAGCTAGAGGATTCTGGGTGTACTTGTGGATTTCTAGAAACGTCTGGTTTGAAGGCTAGAGAGCAGAATGAAAAAATCTTTCAACCCGATTTTTTTTTTTTTTGACTTCTAGCGATTTAGTCAGAATAGGCACCACTCCAACCTTCCAGGTCTTCCACAATTGGTTGGGACTTTTTCTGTCTGGGTATGCTCTGGTGACAGTAGTTGTCAACGAGTATCTAGCATGTACGGAGTCAAGGTACTTCGCAGATATCTTGTATGCAGACTAGAAAAGCGTTATGTGTAGGTTAATAGTGAATGAAGAGTTTACACCCAGTTCGACATATCTCGCACTTTGGTCTTGTAGAGTATAGCTTACATATCCCTGTATATCAATACATACTAAAACATAGGATGAAAATTCTTTTTTTTATTATAGTACGTCCTGCATACTAGAGCTGCCTCTCCACCCCTTGACGTTTTTCCTCCCACGTTTGTAATTTCCCCTTGATATTGATCAATTTCCGTTCCTTGGCAGCTAGGTTCACACTTAATACCTCCATTTTCTTTATAATTTCCGCCAAAATCAGCTCACGACTCTTCACGTCTACGAAACGAGCTGCCTTGTGTGCAGGACCACCCATATCTTCCACAGAGAGTTCGGAATCGTACATTTGGTCATCAATATCAATATCGGAGAACTCCTGTACCTTATCTTCGAGTTGCACCTCTTCCTGGGCAAATTCCTCTTCGGATACATTGCCAAAAGCGTCTGCATATTCAGATTCAAGCGACATTTGCTTTGCGGGAAGGTCTCTGAAGTGGGAATTCTTCAAAGTGAATGTGTTGACCAAATTGGGCGTCTGGGACATATCTAGGGTCTTGTAGGCGGTGTTTTCCAAGGGTGCAGTGACCAGATGGATCTGTGGATTTGGCTGTTCCAGTACATTAACCCCCAGAGCGTCTGAAATTTCCTCAATAGGGTTATTTTCCTTCAGAAGTTCTCTAAGGCCCTTGAATTTCTCCCATTTGGCCGTTTTGAGCGTAGAAACCGGTTTGGTAGATGAGAACAGAGAAGGCAGGTCTAGATCGTCCAGAAAAGCCGAGACAGAAGCGGTTTTTTGGCGCCGATTTTCCCGCGAGACAGTCTTCTTCTTGAACTTCGGTTTAATGAGCACCACCTCATCTTCAGAGTCGCTCATATAGAGATCTAGCTAGTCACAAGCCCGAGTAGTAGGCGTCTGAATGCTCGCATAGCGTACTCTCCATGCACAGGTGCATCGCGCGAAAAAAGCACACCAACTCTACAAATAGACATAGACTCATAGACTCATAGACTCATATACAATAAAAGGACGCAGACCAAAGGCTACATTCTAACTATAGTCCGTAAGTTCTACACTTTCTATAGTCTATTTTTATAGCGTGTATATAGCCCTTTTCCAGTTTATTCTCAGCCCATTTCTAGCAGTGACAATGGATGATAGAGCAGACCTTCTATATCTGCGCATGGGCGAAGAGCCAGCAGCTAAACTCTTCACGCAAGAGGAGCTCACCAAGCTTGTCAATGAACCTGATCTCGTCAAGTTACTTGGCATGACTCAAAGTCTCATCAACCGCAAGTTGATGAAGCTCGTGAAAATCGGGGACGAATTGCGATTCCAGGCCATTTCTATGGCCGATTCCAAGAAGCTCACGTCCATGAATGAAGATGAGCAGATGATCTACTCGTACATCGAGGCATCGGGAAGAGAAGGAATTTGGACTAAGACCATCAAGGCAAAAACAAACATGCATCAGCACATTGTCATGCGGTGCTTGAAGCTGTTGGAATCGCAACGGTACATTAAGCTGATCAAATCGGTCAAACACCCCACACGGAAAATATACATGCTCTATAACCTCCAGCCGTCCATCGACGTGACTGGAGGTCCCTGGTTTACGGATAGCGAGCTTGATACGGAATTCATCGATTCGCTTTTGAGTGTGATCTGGAGGTTTATATGCCAGAAAACCTTCCCAACGGCTTTCCAGGAACGGTCTGCCAACACCAACATTTTGCTGAGCGTGTACCCAGCCTCGCATACAGGATTTGCCAATCTCGACTCAATCATGGATTTCATTCTGTCCCATAAAATCACCAACATCGACTTGGGCATCAACGATATCCGGTCACTCTGCGAGGTGCTCGTTTTCGACGACAAAATCGAACCTGTACAGGGAACTTCCGACCATTACAAGGCCACATGGCAGAGTGTGCTAGAGGCTGGTTACGGTCGCCAGTATAAGGATGCAGTTAATTTGACGGAGCTGCAAAAACGCTTGGTGTCACACCTTGCACTGACACATGACTTTGACTTGTTTGACCATTACTCCGTGATCAATGATGACGTCAAGGAGGAAGATATAGCATACTTGGATGCATGGCCCAGACTGTAAAAAGTGTTTTGGTCCTGCATGCCCAATATTGGAGTTCAAAAAACTATGGTAAGAATTGGAGTCCAAAAACTATGGTAAGAATTGGAGTCCCACGTACTGCACAGTATCATTACTTTACTACACCCCCTTAAAATAACTGTGTATGCCTGGATTTCTCCGTTATAGATTTATTTCTGGCTACTGAATTCATTACGCTTTAGACTTTACCTTATTGGCTTTTTTTTCCGGTTCTAGACGGTTCAAATCTCTAGATTTAATTCCATATTGAAAGGAAGTCGTACTGCATACAAGCACATTTCTGACTACTCTCTTCAAAGCATCCAATTTTCTAGCTCATTAATAAAGGTTTTTTGTAGACCTTTCAGGAACTGCCTTCTTTTCTTTTATTAAATGATTTTGATTGCTATAGCTGTGTTTCTGTCTAATCTGTCTAAACAACAATCCCAAAATACTGCTATCATGCTTTACTTCCGTTCCCTGAGACTCACCAATATATGTATATACTACCATACTACTCCACTACTCTACTAAGCTGTTAGATTCTTGTTACATCAAGTAAGCCGTACACTATGTTCATTCGGCAATGACTACCTCACGTAACAATAGGAACCTAACATGGAGGGCAGACCAACACGTTTCATCCACCCTTAATAAAGTTACTAATTTACTTTACTTTGAACCATCCTCCCCTTCAAGTCCTCGAAATTCTCTTCACTTTGGGCACTTTATCCAAACGTACTGATGCACAGATCCTTCAACTTGGCTACGAAGTCCACCCTACCTATTATGAGTTTTTCCTGAATCTTCATGGATCTTTCTGGAACTCTTTCCGTGTACTTCTTGTACTTAGTGTACTTCGTGATCGCCCCTCTGATGGCCCCTGGTCAAAACATCACTTTTTTTGCTCTGCCCAACGTCAAAATCATCAGTTAAACCAGGAAACAACTGAACATTTCGCCCCTATAAAAAATATAATAATTCAGAAGTAAATAGTTGGAGTTGAATAATTATGACAGTCTATAAGTAGCTCTAAACTTAAGCTAGAATCGGTATATACTACTCTACATGGTCAATATGAATCACTGACTATATATTTCCAGGTATCCAGCTCGATTGCATATTAGAACTTTCAAGCAGGTTGGTGGGATGTTAAAACATTGTTCTATATCAGTAGTATATTCGAATACGGTAATATAACTTAGAGCGTTCTGAAATACTTTCTGGATGTTTCCGGTACTCCGTTCAAATACTTTCCTAAAACAGCTAGCCTTCAGAATAGGCTTCACTTCTTGAAACCCATTGGCTCATTTGAATCCCGATCGGAGTTCTTCTCTGGCGCATGCTTTCAACCTATGTTTTAGTAAATATATTGAAATACAGGGATATGTAAGTTGTAGTGTACCTTACAAGACCGAAGTCTTACGACGGGGTGTGGACTCCGCTTGGTATTTATCCACTCGTCTATGACTTACACAGCCCTATTGTCTGCATACAACATATCCACGAAGTACCTTACCTCCATGTTGACAGTAGTATAGTGTGTAGTATAGTGTGTAGTGTCAGTGTCAGTGTCAGTGTCAGTGTCAGTTTTAATTGTTCACGAGTGACCATGCACATGATTTTACCCAGAAGTCATCACGTGTATGGGAGAGTATGGGTATGACTAATACTACAGTGTGTAGTATAGTGTGTAGTATATAGTGTGTAGTATAGTGTGTAGTATAGTGTGTAGTATAGTGTGTAGTATATAGTGTGTAGTATAGTGTGTAGTATAGTGTGTAGTATACAGTGTGTAGTATAGTGTGTAGTATAGTGTGTAGTATATAGTGTGTAGTATACAGTGGTGTAGTATACAGTATACAGTGGTGTAGTATACAGTATACAGTGATGTAGTATACATGATGTAGTATACAGTGGTGTAGCTGCGGAGGCGTAGCTGCGGAGGCGTAGCGTGTGAATCATAGTTTGTCACGAGTGTCCCATCAGGTTGGTCATTGGGTTGCACCTTTGTGATGTATCGTTGTGGACTAGCTATGAGTTTTAGCTTGTTGCTCGTGTGATCGGTCATGTAGACGTCCCCGGTGTGGGCGAATAAGGTGTCTTCACCAATCTTGTGAAGTGCATTCATACTAACTGCATTGACGTTGAGAGTGGGTGCCCAGTAACATGGTATCTCCTGATTTCCTATACGTATGGAACCTCGGCCTTGAGTGAGATGTCACGTGCCACGGTAACGTCAGCACCGGTGTCTAGAATAAATTCATGTCTGTGTCCGATAATTGGTCATCAGCAGTGAATTTCCTATTGAAAAGTTCGATCATACAACCAATCAGCGGGGTAGTTCTCACATGTGTGATCATGTGTACGATCATGTGTACGATCATGTGTACGTGGTGATCACCTTCTGTAAGCCCCTTCCCGCTTTATTTGACGTAGTTGAGGCTGCATTGGGCTGGTGCTGAGGAACTTGTATTGTTGAAGACAGTTTCGTAATCATGCATGGTATACGACGCCAAATTCTTTCGGTGGTTTTTGGCATCAAAATTTGGACAACTTTTGGATTCATGTCCCGTAGTGATACAATTTTCGCAGATACCCCCTTTACGAAGTCTCTGCAAGACTTGAGTACCCCAGTACGTTATGACTTTCAAATTGAGGAGTGAATCTAATGCCAGATCGGAACGTATCGCGTTGATACCGTGGTAACTCGTAGTTGCCAGCTCGGAATAAGGATAGATGTTGGCGAAA
>NKZI01002191.1:0-17220 GCA_002370645.1 Metschnikowia sp. 00-154.1 | reverse complement strand
AGTCTCATTCCGAGGTCCAGTCTCATTCCGAGGTCTCTACTATTCTGAGGTAAAAGCACTAGCTTGATCCAGTACCGTTTATTCATTAAAATGTGGTAAGTAGTATGCTTATAGTGTACACTACAGTACTACAGTACTACACTACACTATACTACTACACTACTACACTATACTACTACACTACTACACTATACTACTACACTACAGTACTACAGTACTACAGTACTACACTACACTATACTACTACACTATACTACTACACTACTACACTATACTACTACACTATATTACTACACTATACTACTACACTATACTACTACACTACTACACTATACTACCATACTAAACTACTACACTACTCTACACTACACTACACTACACTACACTACTCTACACTACACTACTCTACACTATACTACCATACTAAACTACTGCTACTACAAGTACAGTTTTTCAAAACTATTCAAACCAGTGCGACAAAATGTTTCGTACCCCTTCGCATCCTTTCAAACCAAATGGCATAATGATTCACCCCAACTTTCATTAGAATTCAATACTCTGAAATCTTCAACCTGGACGATTGCCTCATATTTACTACATTTGGGAGTCGTTCAGTACCAATCAAAGGTCAAAACGAACGGACGGACGGACGGAACTGAGCTGGGTTCCTTGTGATCCTGTATATAATAACTTTTTAAGGGTGTACGAAACTTTTTAAATTATTGGTTTGAAACATTTTTCTAGTGTGGTTCGAAACATTTTGTCACATTGGTTTGAATAATTTTGTCACGCTGGTTTGAATAATTTTCAAAAACACTGTAATAGTGAGAATATTGTGCAGCACTGAGAACATAGTACAGTGTTTTTTAAAACTATTCAAATCAGCGCGACAAAACGATTCAAACCATACTAGCAAAATTACATAAAACAAATAATTCAAAAAGTTTACAGACACCTCTAGCAAGTTGTTGTATACAGGATAGCAAAGAAATCAGTTCAGTTCAGTTCAGTTCAATTATGTCCATCAGTTTTAACTCTGATTGATACTGCAAGACTCCCAAATGTAATACATATAAGGCAATCGTTGTTATGTTCTTTCATACATTGATGCCTAAACTCTTATATTCGTTGATGGTTCCTCAAAGAGAGGAACCGAGGTGGTTTATATAACTTTGAGAGAAACGTGGAACCGAAAAACTCTCCACCAGAACAATAGTAAGGATTGTTCTGGAATAGTCGAAAGGGACCATCTATACACGAAGTGCTCTGATGGCCAAACGCCCTATCACCATCGTAACAATTGGACTGAGAGGCTTCATAATACCTTCATAGACAGGGCCCTGGCTATGGTGGATCTAACACCTCTAATAAGTTGTTACATACAGGATATCACGAGAACAAGGAACCCAGATCAGTTCAGTTTCGTCCGTTTTTCACCCTTGATTGGTACTACAAGACTTTTGTCCCAAAAGTAATACACATAATGCAATCGTCCAGATTTAAGATTTCTGATTTCTGAATATTGAATTCTAATTCTAATGAATGTTGTTGTGAAACATTAAGTCATTTGGTTTGAAAGGATGTGCAAAGGGGTACGAATACTTTTTGAATTATTGGTTTGAATCGTTTTGTCGCGTTGGTTTGAAACATTTTGTTTCGCTTGTTTGAATAGTTTTGAAAACACTGTAATATAAGTACTAGTTATAGTAGTAGTAGTCAGTAGTCAGTAGTCAGTCATTCATTAGTCAGTCATTCATTAGTCAGTAGTCAGTAGTCAGTAGTCAGTAGTCAGTAGTCAGTAGTCAGTAGTCAGTAGTCAGTAGTCAATAGTCAGTAGTCAGTAGTCAGTCAGTAGTAGTCAGTAGTCAGTAATCTGTAGTCAATAGTCAGTAGTCAATAGTCAGTAGTAGTAGTCAGTAGTCAGTAGTAGTAGTAGTAGTAAGTAGTAGTAGTAGTAGTAAGTAGTAGTAGTAGTAGTCAATAGTCAGTAGTAGTAGTAGTAGTAGTAGTAGTCAATAGTCAATAGTCAATAGTCAGTAGACAGTAGTAGTAGTAGTCAATAGTCAATAGTCAGTAATCTGTAGTCAGTAATCTGTAGTCAATAGTCAGTAGTGAGTAGTAGTAGTAGTAGTAGTAGTAATAGTCAATAGCCAATAGTCAATAGCCAGTAGTCAGTAGTAGTAGTAGTTGTTAGACCCACCATGGGTAGTGTACTTCCCATGTGGATGCTGAAGCCCTTCACTGGTCGATCAGATGTTGAGCGGCCTTCGGCCCTCAATACGACCCCTATTCCTCTATGCCGGACCAGTCTATATAAGGTGCGATGGTTCCTCCTTGAGGAATTATCGACGAATAAACATACAAAACACACTAGAACAGAGTACTGGACGTAAACCAGAATCTAACAGTAGTAGTCAATAGTTGTCAATGAATACTTAGCAGGTACGGACCTAGGGTACTTCGTGGATATGTTATATGCACGTCTGTGAAGTACTACATGCAAATTGACAGTGGGTGAAGAGTTTTCACCCACTTCTGTTGAACGTTAGCATATACCAATTGGTATACAGGAACCGTTATATAGTTGGACTGCAATAACTCTCTCAAATGAGCGACTTGGGTAATCAGTTCTGTCATCTGTCTTGTAACTCTATTGCTATGTAAAGTAGTGAGCTCGTGATCTCTGTTACACAATTAATACCGCTCAACACTGAGCAGGTTCCTTGCTATATATAGTTAATCTTTTAAACTTCCAAACGGTCACTCTCCTTCGTCAAACTCCCTCATCTATATTGTCTTCTCCAAAACAATGCTCAGAGCTAGACGGGAGCTAGACCAGAGCTAGACGAGAGCTAGACGGGAGCCCATAGAGCCCTAGTTCTACCTTTGTCTCTTCTTCAACAATACCCAGCATTGTTTCATCTGGATAGCTTGGCATGAGCATGCAGTACCCGCACATGTACTGGTCTCAAGTTCATCAGTCACATGTCGCGTGTTCCAACAGTAGTAGTCAATAGTCAATAGTAGTAGTAGTAGTCAATAGTCAATAGTAGTAGTAGTAGTCAATAGTCAATAGTCAATAGTCAGTAGTGGTGCAGTAGCATACTACTATCTCATACTATTTCTTGGTGACATCACTAGTCTACTACTGCAGTTATAGTATTTTAAAGCACTGCTATTACTTTTGTCATTACTGGAGTTATATGAAAATACTTTTAGCACCAGTTCATACTTAACAAATAGTCTACTAAACCTTGGTTTATAAGAAAAATTAATAACTCGTAGAGATTATTCAACTAGTAATGTATCTATGTGAGAAGGGAAGATTAACTATACTTCTTAATATATACTAAGTGCTTGTATATATTGCTAGAGTATGGAGTGGTGTTTCATACTAGTGTATTGTAAAATAACATGTTTGCATCTTTCATGACTCTTCAAATGGTCATTTGGGATTCGAAAGCGTAGGCTTAAAACACTTCAATAGGTAGATCACTGCGTATGATGCTTGTATCCTTCGGAAATAATGACTATGATGGCTAAAAACTTCAAGTCGTTGAAATTCATATGTTTCTACCTTCATCCTGGAATTTTATATCGAGGGTCGTGTACTTACCAAAAGAGAGCCCAAAGAAGGCAAACGTACCAAAAACATTTAAGCCATTTTCATCCATTTATTTATTCCTTAAGCTTGAGGAGAAGCTCGTACTTGACCTGCAGAACAGACTTTTGCTGTTGCAGAGCCATCACCAAGAGGTAGTCACGGTTCAAAAGCAGGTTCATGATTTGGTCCCTCCGGAGTTGCTCGTGGTACCCCAACCGTTTGTCCATCTCACTTATATCGTCTGTTGTATGAGCAGTATCGACCTTAGTATCAAGTACTAATGTTGTAAAAGCAGTCTTGTCCTCAGTATCGTAGTCCTATATTACCTGTAGTAACCAGTGATGCTATGGTCTCAGTCTTTATAGTGACCAGCAGTGAAACGATGTAACCAGTAGTGAAATGATGTAACCAGTAGTGGACTATCTTATCTTCCTGTAGGATCCAGGATAATCTAGTTTTAGTAATCACCAGGAGTCCTATAGTATTCAGAAAAGGTCTGTAGTGGTGTAGTATCTTTGTCCTATAGAATCTTGGTGTCTATAGTTTCAGGACTAGTCTGTAGTCTGTAGTCTGTAGTCTGTAGTCCAGAGTATCTCCAGTATTAATAATAATCTGAAGTAACCAGTAATCTCAGTATCTCCGTATCAGCAATACCAATAGTCCTGTATCTTGGTCCTATAGTATCAATAGTCTATAGTTGAGTATCGCAGTTTCTCAGTAACTATAGTAATTCGGTATCCCAGATTAATACCTCAGTATCGTCGATCTGTAGACCTATAGGAATTGTAATCCTAATTTATAGTAGTCAGTAGTATGAGTAGGCAGAATCAACGTAGTCCTTAGCACCGTTCCCAATCAGTCTTTCTTGAAGTACCCAAATTAACCAGCAGTATCAATTTAGAGTTCTATAGCCAGTAATTCTGTAGCCAGTAGTCCTTTAGTCCTATAGTCTATAGTAGTTGGTAATAGCTGTAGTGTAGCAATAACCAGTACTATAGTCCTAATGTATGGATCCGAAGCAACCAGGAGTAGATAATGACCGGTATATACAAAGTAGTATATGTGACTATAGTAATCAGTGGTAACCTGTAGTTCTATAGTGTCTATAGTAGTCAGTAACAACCAGTGTTATAGTCCTATAGATGTAAGTAGTCAGCAACCAATGACAATAATCGTAGATATAGATCCGAAGTATCCAGCAGTATATACAGTAGTATATAGAAATGGGTATCTATAGTGACCAGTAGCAAGTCACCAGTAGTAACCAGCAGTCAGTAGATATAGTGACCAGCAGTATATAGAAGCCAGTAGTAAGTAACCAGTAGTAAGTAACCAGTAGTAAGTAACCAGTAGTAAGTAACCAGTAGTAAGTAACCAGTAGTCAGTGACTATAGTGACCAGTAGTCTCTATATTAGTGAGTATCTGTAGCAACCAATAGTAGTCAGTGACTATAGTAACCAGTAATAATCAGTAATAACCAGTAATAACCAGTAATAACCAGTAATAACTAGTCGTATACAGTAGCCAGTACCTATAGTAACCAGTAGTGTTAGTAGGTTATAGTGACTGCAGGTGATGCGAAGCCATACACGTGCTCAGTCAGTAGACCAAGTGCACCAACCACTCGCACCCAGACACCAACAACCAACAACCAACAACCAACGAGTTCAAAAACTACACACATGAGCGAAGTACTGGCCGAGGAAAAGAGACGTATTTTGAGGGAACGTAGACAGGCCAAGTTGGCGCATGGAAATGCGTCCAGTCGATTGAACCAGATCCTTAACAACGGGTCTGTTTCCGAGTCACCAGCAGAGAAAACACACTTGGGAGAAGCAAATACCGGAGAAACAGAAAGTGGTCAAAGTGGACCCACCAAAATTAACCAAATCGGAACGGGAATTAACCAAATAGGAACGGGGATTAACCAAATAGGAACGGGAATTACCAAAATAGGAAACGGGCCGGGAAATGCCCCGGATTCGCCTGTTTCTTCGGAACCGGTTGCAATGAGTACTGCTACTGATATTGGAGTGAACAGTGCACCAGAAACTGTGAGAATAGTTGAATCAGAACAGGACCAAAAAGTGAATTTGAGTGCTACGAATATGGGCCTGAACTCCCCGAATATTTCAAATTCGAATTCGAATTCAAAATCAATTTCAAATTCTTCGAATCCGAATTTGGACCTTGAACATGAGGATCCGGAGGGTCCTGATATTTCCTCTGTTTTACACCAGACACGAGTTTCGGACCTGGAAGAATTGGATATGGACACGTTGTTGAAACAAATCTTCAGTGGGTCCAGTGGCCAAAACGGAACACAAGCCGAAACTGGCGATTTTTTTGCCAATATGATGAAAGCAGTGGCTGAAGATGCTGATATGTCTGGGGGTCCTGCATACAACGCAGCCCAGAATAATATGGTGGCTTACCAACAATGCCAGCAAAAACAGCTTGATGCACGGTTTGCCTTGATTCGCCTTTTAACTCATGTGTCTATCTTTGCCTACCATTATTATACTCAGCCGTCGTTCCGCTCATCTGCTTATGCCTATATCCGGACCCAAACCACCATGTCCTGTACATACTCCCGCTCCTTCGTCTCCGCCGAAATCGCCTTTGTTTCCGCCTACTATTACTTGATGTCTTCCAAGGGTCTTTTACGCGTGGCCTCTTCCAATAATTGGATTTCCAAGCTTTTGTCCATGGCTTCTGCGGTGTTTCCTCCTGCCAATGCTTACCAGCCTCTAGTGAATACACTTTTGGTGTATTGGGGTGGCGCCTCTATTGTGATAAGTGATATTCTGCTTATGGTGTTGATGTTTGGTCTTGTTAGTATATTCCTGTAACTTGCGATGCAGAATCCATAATGATTTTACTGATAAAGAAGTGTTTCATGTTTCATCTGTTTCATGTTTCATCTGTTTCATGTTTCATCTGTTTCATGTTTCATCTGTTTCATGTTTCATCTGTTTCATGTACATCTTTGACTGTTTCTGTCACTGTACAGAATCCACTGACTATAGATTAATAGTTACCCATTTCTCATAACAGAACGAAAATAACATTTATACTTGTAGTCCTCTAAATCAACTAATACAAACGTCTGATGCTTCTGTCGATGTGGTTAATTAGTTTCCGTGATTATATGCAGGACCACAGTATTAAGAGGTGTTCTAGTCTTTAATATCCTCTTACTTGTATTACAATCACGATAGGTTTTCTCATTTAAGCTTCCTGAACTCGTGGATATGCTGGGTGGGTACTTTTGATCACAATTCATGTATACGTCACGTGACCTCTCTTTTTTCATGTCCCAAATAGTCAATTCCGGGGCTTATATCCAGTTCCGACCTATTGACTTAGGTCATTTCATCCTGTCCCCTGAAATTTGCTTTGAAACAAATTTAAAAATTTTCAGGTCTTTCCAAATTTCGTCGCTAACATATCTGCTTTAGAACTTTATATCTCCTGTGTGGAGGCAGTTACTGAGTGTATATATTGTGCACGTGCATCACACGTGACCTCTCCAATTCCGAGGGTTCATTTACTCCAGCCCCAGAAAGCCATAGATCTTAAGTAACTGAATCAATGAATACTACAGACTCCCAATCCAGACCTGCATCTAAGAAATTACCTCGTTTTGAGTAGTGAACATTCTATAGGCTAGGGTGTGATATTTACAGGATAGCTTATTTGCCATGATAATATATACAGATCTAAATGTTCTTGGCCATGTCTTGCTTCTTGGCAGCAATAACTTTTTCTGCACTGCCAAGGCCTTGTTTCTTATAGAACATAAGAGCCAATAGAACCGTGCTAGCAATTGAAACACCAAACCACGTGATCAAGTACTGGAAATGGTTGTTGGTGAAGTTCACCTTTGGCACGGCTGCGATGGGTACACCTTTTTGAATGAACTCCGATTCCTGCCATTCCAAAGTGGAGTCTTCAGTGGATGTTGGCAAGTGGTCCAGGCTTTGCTTTGGACTTGATTTAAAAAACCAGCGGCCTTTCGACTCTTCCTCTTTTTTCTTATACTCCTCCGGTCCCATCCATTCCGGTTGGTCTTTCAACGAGTACATCATTTGAGCATAAACAGGCAAAGAGCCGGACTGCTCGGCCATGGCCTCCACATCCGGTACAAAGAAGAGCCTCGAGCCCTCCTCGTGGTCGTACTGCAAATACGACTTCGGGGGCATGCACCGGAGCATTCCCTGGATTGTAATTTCACCCTGAGGCATGGCCAAATGCGACAAGTAGCCCTTGCTACGCGTGTGAGGAATCACGTGGTTCTTATCGATCCATCCCCGTTCAATCAAAATGGGCTTGCCGCCGTCGCTTCTTATAAAGGGTGTTACCACCAAGTACCCGAGCTCACCATTGCGGAGTCTGGGTCCCAAGAACATCTCTTGATCATAATTGAAGGTTCCACGGACTTTGAAGCGCCGGAACTCAAAGTCCTTGATCATCGAAGGATCGATCTCGGCGGGAAGCCCATCGAGCGGTTCTGCGGCTAGCATATGTTCCGATCTCTTGATAAGGTTGACCTTCCACCGCAACCGCTTTACTTGCCAGCATCCCAAGCCAAAACTGATCACCGGCATGGCAATCATGAGACCAAACATCACCTTTCGGAAGATAGGTGACTTAGCTTGGTTTTCTGCTCTGGCGAGATTGTTCACCGAAGACTTGATGGGCTTCCAGTCCATATTGAGCGTCTTGACGCCCCTTTTGGGAATCACCTTCCCTGCAAACGTTCGTGTAAACATGCGTTTGTATACACTAGTGCAGTGTAGCTATATGTTGCTTCAACTTGTTGTATGGCCAAGATTGGCTGTAAGAATAGGGTAGTGATGTAGCGGCGCGCATTGGGGGGTCCGCGCATATTTATACAGACTGTATTTGTGTTTGTGATCGCCCCTGAGCGCTTTTGCAGCCATGCTCATTTCGTCTATAAAAGAGCACCTCCCCCTTGTATTTCCCTTCTTTTTTCTCACCATTTTCAGCCCCCTACTTTTCAGATTCTTTGCAATTTCTCTCTTTTTTTTTTAATGTCCTTCCTGAGCTCTTGCATGGATTAACTACTCCTCTGTTTTGCGTTTGTTTCGATAGTGAGTTTTATACCAAAGCCGAAGATTTGTATGTTCAGAGAAGACATTAAGACAGGTCTGACTAATTAGCTGCGAGAGATTTAAAGTTTTGAAATGTCTGGATTATGGATGACTGGTGGGGGTGTTAGAGTTGGTGGTTGTTTGGAGCGGTTGGGGGAAATGGCAGCATCTCGAGGTCGTGCCGAGAACAATACACTGAGATTCTAGTGTGCACACCCCCGATGATGCGCTCAGAAAAAAACTTCTCAAGTCTTCTCAGTTGCACCTCTTCTATTAACTACAATGGGCGGTCTTGACTATCTTCTTTTCGAAGAAGCCACTGGTTTCGCCATTTTCAAAGTTTTGATCCAGCAGGATGACATCTCTGTGAGACTGAAGGAAGTCCAAGAAGCTTCTCTGGACTTTTCCAAGTTCTCCAAGATGGTGGAGCTTGTGTCGTTTGCTCCTTTCAAGGGTGCTGCACAAGCCTTGGAAAACGCCAACGACATTTCTGAGGGTTTGGTCAGTGACTACTTGAAGTCTGTTTTGCAATTGAACCTCCCAAAGCCTTCCAAGAAAGACAGAGTCACCTTGGGTGTTTCCGATAAGAACTTGGGTCCATCCATTAAGGAATACTTCCCATACGTGGACTGTATCTCCAACGAAGTTGCCCAGGACTTCTTGAGAGGTATCCGTGTCCACGGCTCCCGTCTATTCAAAGACTTGCAGGAGGGAGATATTGAGAGAGCCCAGTTGGGATTGGGACACGCCTTCTCCAGAGCCAAGGTGAAGTTCTCCGTGCAAAAGAACGACAACCACATCATCCAGGCCATTGCTCTCTTAGACCAGTTGGACAAGGATATCAACACCTTCTCCATGAGAGTCAAGGAGTGGTACGGATGGCATTTCCCAGAGTTGGCCAAGATTGTCCCTGACAACTACACTTATGCCAGACTTGCCCTTTTGATTAAGGACAAGGCCAATTTGACTGATGAGGACGTGCACGATGTGGCAGCTTTGTTCAACGACGACTCTGCCATTTCCCAAAGAATCATCGACAACGCCAAGATCTCCATGGGTCAAGACATCTCCGAGCTAGATATGCTCAACGTGTCGACGTTCGCTGAGAGAGTGGTGTCGATTTCCGAGTACAGAACTAAGTTGTACCAATACTTGACGGACAAGATGCACACGGTTGCACCCAACTTGTCGACGTTGATTGGAGAGGTTGTGGGAGCCAGATTGATCTCGCACGCCGGATCTTTGACCAACTTGTCTAAGCAAGCCGCTTCTACGGTGCAGATTTTGGGAGCCGAAAAGGCATTGTTCAGAGCGTTGAAGACAAAGGGTAATACACCAAAGTACGGGTTGATCTATCACTCGTCGTTCATTGGCAAGGCGTCGACCAAGAACAAGGGAAGAATCTCCAGATACTTGGCCAACAAGTGTTCGATTGCTTCTAGAATCGACAACTACTCTGACGAGCCCACCACAGCTTTCGGTCAGATATTGAAGAAGCAGGTTGAGGACAGATTGAATTTCTATGATACCGGATCTGCGCCAATGAAGAACTCCGATGCCATCAAGGAAGCCTTGGCTTTGGTCGGAGACTCCATGGACATTGTGGACGAGGAGGAGCCAGTTGCCGGAGAGCCAAAGGAAAAGAAGGAAAAGAAGGAGAAGAAGGAGAAGAAGGAAAAGAAGGACAAGAAGGACAAGGAAGAGAAGAAGGAAAAGAAAGAAAAGAAAGAAAAGAAGGAAAAGAAGCGCAAGGCCGATGACGATGAGTCGCCAAAGAAGAAGAAGAAAAAGTCTAAGAACTAGACCCATCATTCTATAGCATGTAAATGAATCGATATTGTAATACGTCATGGCATGCACCATTCATTAATGATTGGAGAGAATTATTCAAGTGGTTTGTGGTATTTTTGATTTCTGTCACAATTCAAGAGAATACCCAGCTTATCATACACCAATCAATAATTGAACACACAAATTAACTACCAAACAAGACATCAATTACTACAAACAGACAAATACCATTAATTCAATCCAATTGAAGCAATATATGCAGGTGGTGTAGTATAGTAGTATAGTATTACGGTATAGTCCTAAGGTATAGCAGTAAAATCCAATAGTAGATCTTGCGGTATAATAGTATACTAGTAGTGGTATAGTAGAGTGGGAAAATAGTGCAGTAGTAAATGTTACAGTCTTTAGTATATTTATACTCATTAGAAACTATATTTGTTGAGGCTTCCTCAGGAAGAGGAACCGGCCGTACTTAAATACTCTACAGGAGAGTAATCCGTAGTAACGGTGAAGTAAAAGGGGTGTAGAATTAACAAACCGACAAACTGACTAATTGACGAACTGACTAACTGACGAACTGACTGACTGACGAACTGACTGACTGACGAACTAACAAACCGACAAACTGACGAACTGACGAACTAACAAACTGACAAACTGACGAACTAACAGACTGACTAACCAACGAACTAACAAACCGACTCAGAGATTAAATGAAGTGATCTAAATCCCAGATTAGTAGAGCACAACCCATACGGAATGTAACAGTAAATAATGTCTAACACTATAAATATTAAAAGGTATCTGGTATAGTAGAGTAGTAATATAAGGTTTAATAGTATAGCAGAGTGGTGGAAAGGTGATAAGCTGATACGGTATAGAAGAATAGTGGAATAGAAGACTGCTAAGACATCCTATACTTAAAGAACTTTAGTAATCTTTTCAATCACTTCTATTCTTATATTTATTTCAACTATCGAGGTGCTTTTTCGAAATCTTTGATAAGCATTCTCATCGTCTGCTACATGTATGTCTCATTTCTCGCTGTCATCAATTTTGCTAACAAAATCAATCTCATCAATTTTACGAACATAATCAATTTCTTAGTAACAAAAAAATTTCTTAGTAACAAAAAAATTTCTTACTAACAAAAAAATTTCTTACTAACATATGAAATCGCACTACAATAGAATAAGTGTAAATGAGGTCAAAAAAATTTTAGAAAAGAAAAATCTTGACCCAAAAAATTCAAAGTTCCCAAATTTATAAAGTTCAAGCTTTAATATACTATATTAAAAATCATTGTGTTTCTGAATCCCTTTGTTAAATTTTTCCAATGGTTGAATGATGGATTGAAGTTGTTTATGAAATATAAAGTATAGATTTGTGTTAGATCCGCAATAGGTAGAACACTACTTATTGATACATTATGGAGCCTACGATGTCCGACTCTAGAATTGTCCACTACAAATGTCGTGGCACGGCATTTGGTCATTGTGACAATTCGGGAATCAGAGGCCCTTTTCGCATATTCCAGAACAATCCTTACCATTGTTCTGGTGGAGAGGTTTTCGATGCCACGTTTCTCTCAAAAGGAGTATAAGCCGCCCCGGTTCCTCTCTTTGAGGAACCATCAACGAATACAAGTTTAGGCAGCACACGTTATAAAGAACATAACATTTGAGTATAAATGGGGGATATGTAAGTTAATGCCATTGATGATTTTTGATCTGGGAAAATGATCTGGGAAAATGATGAGGATAATGAGATGATTGAGTATGTGTTGTTATTATTGTTGATCTTTTTTATTCTTGTCTTCCCTTAGGTCTAAGTACAGAATTGGTCTAGTACAAAATTGGTCAAGTACAGAATTGGTCAAGTACAGAATTGATCTAGTACAAAATTGGTCAAGTACAGAATTGGTCAAGTACAGAATTGGTCAAGTACAAAATTGGTCAAGTACAGAATTGGTCAAGTACATCAAATACAGAAAACTTATCCACTGAAAGACTAAAAAAAACTGGTCGAAAAATACTTTACACGTCATTACAATGCACTCTATTCTCACTACTCACTATTCTCACTATACAAGATAATTATATATTAGAAAGTTTAATATTAATAAACCTAATATTAACATTAATACAGTGTTTTTCAAAACTATTCAAACCAGCGCGACAAAATGGTTCAAACCAATGCGACAAAATGAAACCACACTAGCAAAATTAAACAAACCAATACACATAACCCCTAACAAGTTGTCGTATACATGATAACAAGGTAACCAGTTCAGTTTCGTCCGTTTTGACCCTTGATTGGTACTGCAAGACTCCCAAATGTAGTACATATGAGGCAATCGTCCAGACTTAAGATTTAGGATTTCAGAGTATGGAATTCTAATGAAAGTTGGTGTGAAACATTATGCCATTTGGTTTGAAAGACTGTGAGAAGTAGTACGAAGCATTTTGAATTATTGGTTTCAATCGTTTTGTCGCGCTGGTTTGAAACATTTTGTTGCGCTGGTTTGAATAGTTTTGAAAAACACTGTATTAATGTTAATATTAGGTTCATTAATATTAAATTTAATGAGCTCATCTATATTAGGTTTTGTTAGTGGATTTATACCTGTATACCTCCAACTCCTTGTCCAACTCCTTGTCCAAAACCTGGCAGAGGTCTTGCACCAACGACTCGTGAATCTTCTGCCAGAGATGGGCACGGAAGATGTGGATGAGCGCGATCTTGAGCGTGGGGATTTTTCCATGTAAAAAGATGCCTGTCAAGTCGAGCTGCACCAAGAATCCCACATACACATTGGCTCTGTTGATTGTGGGAGACCACCAAAGCGTGAATCGTCTATTTGGAGTCTGACTCAAACCAGACCGTTGGCCATTGGTCAACTTCTTGAATTTGAGCGAGTCCTCGAACCCAGAAGCTTTTTCCCAGAATAATCCTTCCCACGAGTCAAACCCACTATGCTCACCATTCACTATGCTCATATGCTCACTATTTTTGAAGTCATATACATTTTGCTGGCTCAGCACTCATGATATTCTTTGTTCATTTATAGGGTAATTTAGAACGATTGAATTAGAGTCGATTCTATCCGAGTCAATAATCTCTATTTACTAATTCTAGTCTATGCACTTGTGTAAGTTAAATAAAATCTCAATGAGTATGAGCCCTGGGCTTTTTCTTTTCTAGTTTCTCAAAGTCAAAGTCAAAGTCAAAGTCAAAGTCAAAGTCAAAGTCAAAGTCAAAGCCAAAGTCAAAGCCAAAGCCAAAGCCAAAGTCACAGTCAAACGATGCTCCACATCCACATGATGTGGACGTATACGGCGAATCTACCATATTGAATGAAGACCCAATTATTTCCGTGGTATAGTCCAACTTAGAATCCTATAAGATTTCCAACGAAGACTTATCGAAAATGATGCGGGTCAAGTCCATATCTCTTCTTTGGAAAATAGCCAAATCCCCATTCTCTGAGAGCTCCTTATCCAAAGCAGTAAGCTCAAAATTATACTGAAATCCATGACATCCACCCGATTCCACCTTGACCCAAAGTGCAAAGTCATTCACTACAATATGATACACAACAATTACAATCACAATAAATTATATGGAGTAGATATCCATACATTTAAAACACCCGGAGGTACTGATGTTTGTAATGTTCTTGACACTCTAATTCTTGCTATTACTTTTGGTACGACATTATTATAGAGAAGAGAAGGAACCTTAGTCCAGAATCAATTTAGATAATTCAACTACACAAGTATTCACATATACAATGTATTTTGAATCACACAATTATTCACATATACAATGTGTTTTGAATCACACAATTATTCATATATACAATGTATTTGAATCACACAATTATTCACATATACAATGTGTTTTGAATCACACAATTATTCATATATACAATGTATTTTGAATCACACAATTTTTCATATATACAATGTATTTTGAATCACACAATTTTTCATATATACAATGTATTTGAATCACACAATTATTCACATATACAATGTATTTAAATCACACAATTATTCATATATACAATGTATTTGAATCACACAATTATTCACATATACAATGTGTTTTGAATCACACAAGTATTCACATATACAATGTGTTTTGAATCACACAATTTTTCACATATACAATGTGTTTTTAATCACACACTCACCGTCCTTCTTCCAATGTGAGTTAGTTCATTCGGTCTAGAACTCAATTTGGTACACTCTGGGTGTTGGTTATGTGGCTTACCTCAACGCTTCAAACATTTATCTCCTCACTGATGTTGGTGTCTGTTCGTGTTCTTGCCATATCATGTTCCTATGCATTTTTTCTGCTCAAGAGGCATGAGGATTTCCCAAAGTTATGAGTGACCTAGATTTAAGAACCATTAACAAAGTAATAGACTGTATTTGTAGATGAGTATTTAGTACTGAAGCTGCGTGCGTCCTCAGAAGAAATTCTCAAGGAGTAATTTTTGTAGAAGAATTAGTCATACTTAGTGTAGTTCTCAATATCTATTATTAGAAATGGATGTTTTAGTACCTTAACATCTTGAAAGAATCTAACAGTAGAGTGGTAGAGTAGTAGAGTAGTATTTTCAACTTGTGTTTTAGTATATACAGTGTCTTTCAAAACTATATAAACCTTTCAACCTAGGATTTAGTATATATTAATATACAGGGATATGTAAGTTGTACCTTACAAGACCAAAGTGCGACATGTGTCGAAGTGGGTGAAAACTGTTGAACTTGTGGGACATGTGTCAACCTGTGAGTGCGGGCAACTGTAAAACATGTTGCCTGCAGGTCAACGACATCATACAGGCTTGAGATGATGTGGATATCTCCCACATGTTTCAGAGGTACATGGTGCAGATGAAACAGGGATATGTGCACGATGATCATGCACAGTCAATTACGGGACGCCGGTATCGGATGTGGGAGTCCCCAGGATTGACTATATATAGAGAGGATCCCGCTCTTGTTTGAGCGGCATCAATAAGAAGATGAAGATCACGGATATCAACTCTAAAGAAGACTATAAGCGTTTAAGATGATCACTGAAGTCCCACACTTAAGGGACTTGTTGAACTCCAACTTGATAACTGTTCCAGATTATGGGAGTGTATATCATAACTCTCAACAAAAACTCTTCACCCACTGTCAACCTGCATGTAGTACTTCACAGGCGTGCATATAACATATCCACGAAGTACCTTAGGTCCGTACCTGCTAAGTACTCGTTGACAAAACCACACTAGAAATAATTTATCGAACCAAGAATACAGAATGGTTCAAACCAACGCAACAAAACAATTTAAACTATACTAGAAAAATTAAACAAACAAACAGTTTAAAAAAATTCGTACATTCCTACTAAGTTGTTATATACAGGATAACAATAAAACCCAGTTCAGTTCTGTCCCGTCCATCTTGACCCTTGATTGGCACTGAAAGATTCCCAAATGTAGTAAATATGAGGCAATCCTGCAGATTAAAAAAGAATTCAGAATATTGACTTCTAATGAAAAATGGTGTGTATGAAATATTATGCCATTTGATTTGAAAGACTTGTGCGAAGGGAGTACGAAACTTTTTAAATTAGCAACATTGTTGCAGTGGTGAAGGAAGAAAATCTCTCCATTTTATAATGGGGACTTTGCCCTATTCTATTATTAATAACTTTAATTAACATCAACTGCCTGAGGTATACCAAGATGCCTCCAAGAACCAGACCCACCAAAAGATTTTGTATTGATGATACTTCAATGAGCACTGACAACTCTTCTTCTCCTCCTGTAGTAAACACTTCTCCATCTCCTGAAGTAAACACTTCTCCATCTCCTGAGGTAAACACTTCTCCATCTCCTGAAGTAAACACTTCTCCATCTCCTGAAGTAAACACTTCTCCTCCTCCTGAAGTAAACACTTCTCCTCCTCCTGTAGTAAACACTTCTCCTCCTCCTGAAGTAAATACTTCTCCTGAAGTCTTTACATATCTTGATGAGACAATAAGATAAGTGTCTTATAGTATTATTCAATCACTGGACGTTACTTCATGGTTACTCACTGGTCCTCCTGGTGCCGCAATTGTCGTTGCGGATGTGGCGTTAACACATCTACAGGTTGGTTTGCTTAATTTTGCTAGAGTGGTTTGAATTGTTTTGTTGCGTTGGTTCGAAACATTTTGCTAGAGTGGTTGAATCATTTTGAAAAATACTGTATATTGATATACAGGAATAAGTAAATTGTGCCTTACAAGACTGAAGTATTAAGACGGGGTGCGGACTCCGTTTGGATATTATCCACTCATCTGTGACTTGCAAAGCCCTATTGTCTGCATACAACATATCCACGAAGTACCTCATCTCCGTGTTGACAAGTATATTAGTATAGTAGGATAGTGTTAGATTCTTGAATACGTCTAATACTGGGAGTTATGTTGATTCGTTGATAGATTCCCAATAAGTGGGAATTCGAGTAGTTTATGTAGCTAGCCAGTGAATACCAGAGTGAATCAGGGCAGTTAAACGTCATGTCACGAGGTAAGGTGAATTGATGAGGCCAAGTCACGGGTTAAGGTGCCCTCATCCTGTAGTAGTGTAGTAGAGTAGTAGTGTAGTAGAGTAGTAGTGTAGTAGAGTAGTAGTGTAGTAGAGTAGTAGTGTAGTAGAGTAG